>JAODAL010005118.1:0-147724 GCA_025379985.1 Phyllomedusa bahiana | reverse complement strand
AATAAGGAAACACATGGTTTTTCAATGTTTTGCATGAGGATAACATGTGCCCCGTTTAGCCATCCCTAATTAACTGTGTAGCAGTTACAGTAGTTTTTAGTGCAGCCGCCCATGCATGCGTTGTGTGACGGTGGGTTGGTACCGTCTTTGGCGCTTGTGCAGTTGATTTACTGAAGCCAGTGCCCTCAGACAGAAGTTCCCAATATGTGACTTCCACACATGTGCAGTATCCATATATTTGCTATTTGGCGGCTGACCGGGATGGTTCCTGACACATGCACAATTGACACAATGAAGTCGATGCCGTCAGATGGAAGTTTCCATTCTGTGAATTCCGTACATGTGCAGTACCAGGAATGGGACGCCGGATCGGAATTTAATTCACATAGGTGTGTTGCGTCCCTGGGAGTGGAACTTACAGCACTTAGATAGGGAGGTACAGAGATGTTCTCTGCCTCCCAACATCAGAAGATGCCATAGGTTACCATACTATTATGTTGTCTTTATGGTGCATTAAGTAACAAGGCTATGACTCAATATTATCTTTCCCATACATTGTTTGTAGGGTAATTAGGAGTCAAATACAGGGTGTGTGCATTTTTGCCCCATATACACCTTAATTCCACCGCTTTTCTGTAGGGTATTTTCTACCCAAGGGTTAATTTACCCTCTTGTTTGTGTGGTAATTAGGAGTCAGATACAGGGTGTGTATTGATTATATACAGACATCTTCATTAAACATGTTGTATTGTAAATATTTGATCAAACAATATGTCACACAGAGAGGTGACAGGCCCTTCACAGGTGAGTGGCAGTGGCACAAATGTTCCTGGAGCAGGCACAGGTCACAGCACATTAAGTGGACGTCGCAGCAGGGGTGACTCATTGAGGCCAGAGCTACCATTGTCATCTAGCGGCCGTGTGTTGATCACCAAGCCAACGGATCTTGATTGGTTGACTAGGTCATCCACTTCCTCCCAGATGACGACAACCCCGGCCAAGAGTCTGTGGGTTTGTCATACACAACCCCTTTGTTGGCAAAGGCCTGGAGCAGGGGCAGGGGCCCTCAACTGTCCTCCAACCCCCGCCTCTGTCCCGTTCAGTTCCCTCATCCAGAGAATTACTATGTGGTCTGGGCTCAGCACCACTATACAGCGAGGACAAATTATTTGAGGACAGTCAGCAGCTACTTGGCAGCAAATAGGTGTGGGAGACATCCCCTGCTTCTTGCAGTAGGCGGTCAAGTAGTGCTGTGGAGAGTGGCATGGGAGGTTATGTTGCAAGCGGTCAAGCTCTGCATACGGAGACCGTTGAGGAGGACAGCAGTGATGGGCAAACACTTATCGATGACGATTTAGCCGATCGCACTTGGGAGCTGGGTGAAGAAGGTGTCAGCTTGCGTGTCAGCCAGCGGCGCAACCAGCAAGTCGGTAGTGTGGCCGTGAGTCAGTAAGGTGGCAGCAGTGCGAGGTCGGGAGCCCCATGGCCACAGCGTAGACCACCCGCTTCTCAGGTCCCTGAAAGTAGCGGCACAGGGGCGCGCCGAGGCAGCTGCGATAGTAGTCAGTCAGTGTGGAGCGTTGGCGGTAAAATCACCTACGCGGTGGTGTGGCAGTTTTTTGCCAAGACACTGGAGGAGCCAAACATGTGTATATGTAGAATCTGTGGGCAGAAAGTGAAGCGTGGCCAGGGAACTAGTGTTGGCACCATGGCCCTCGTCAACACATGCAGCGTCACCATCCAGTTGCCTGGGGGAAACGTGTCTCAGATATGGTGGTCCATCCTGCTGCAGCAGCAGCACCCAGTGGCACGCATGCCATTTCAGCCAGTCAAGGCTCCACCACGTCTGCCGAAGGGAGCTTTTTGTCTTTCCCATCATCTACCGGTCCAGATGCTCCTGCTCCCCGCCACTCATGGCGCCAGCAGTCGTTCACCGAGGCTATTGCCAAGCGACAGCAGTATGTGTCCAACCAGCCTAAGGTGCAGAAGCTGACCGTGCACCTGTCCAAGTTGTCCCTTTCCAAGTGGTGCACCGTTCAGAGAACTAATGGCTTGTGCCGAGCCGAGGTAGAGAGTCCCAAGCTGTAATTTCTTTTCGAAAAAGGCAGTACCAGGCCTGCACAAATATGTAGAACAGAAGGTGGGCCAGTCCTTGAGCCTATCGGTGTCTTCCAAGGTGCACGGCAGCACAGACGCGTGGAGCTGTAACTACGGTCAGGGTCAGTACATGTCCTTTACGGCCCACTGGGTGAATGTGCTTCCTGCTCAACCACACCAGCAACTTGGACAAGAGACGCCACTTTCTCCTCCACGTTGTCAATCTGCTGATCTTGCACCAATGTCCGCCTCCTCCTCCACCACCACCTCAGCCTCCACAAGTCTAAGTGATGCTCCATCATACCACATGTGCAGGGCACGGGGCGTGTCCACATTTCTACACCGGTTTCTTGGCAACGAATCACACAGGGGGGAACTGCTCGGCGTCTGCAACACAAAATCAAGTGTTTTTCTCCGTGACAACTGAAAAAGGGGAACCATGGGACAAAACAATGGAAGGAATATGGTCCGCGCGCACCAAGGAGGGCCAGGGCAAAACTTCAATCTTTTTTTGCAAAAGGTTCCTAAATTCTTCCACCCATCTGCAAACATTCTAAAAAGGGCCAGGAAACGGCTGCACTTCTTTCCTTTCCCTACAAAACCAAGCACACCCTCCTTAACTGCAGTGGAGAAGGGTTTTTCCCCAAATAGGCTGATGTGCAATGTTTCCACCTTGGAATTCCAGCCTCCATATTTGGACCGACTTAAAACAGAAAACCCCATTAGATGTCTTGAGATCCAAGGGGAAAGCAGCCCCCCCTGTGTAATTTTTTTCAGCCATGGCAGCTCATGCGTGACACCTGCCGTTTGCTCACCCCTTTTTGAGGGGGCCCCACCTGGGACGGGGATGAATAATGCTTTCCACTTTTCATGCCCTGGAACAGATCGCAAAAATCTTTCTGGCAGGGGACTGTAACGGGGGCGATTTCATCCAGGGCCAAATGAGTCTGGGGGGCCGCACGGAGAGGGGACTGGGAGCACAAGCAGTGTCTGGCGAAATGATTGGTTTTTCACTCAGGGGACAGGAAGGAGGAGCACTGGAGGGGGAGGGGGAATGAGGAAAAGGGCAGATGACCCAACACACCTCAGTATCCAGTGGGATGGGGAGGGAGTCCCTCAAGTCACTTCACGATGGCCTGCTGCAGCGATTTGCCGGCTATGACACCAATAGCACCATCCTGCAAGGGATGACTTCTGCTCTCCACCCTTTGAACCCTCGCTTCCTCCAAAATGGTCCCTTTTTTTCACCTGCCGGAGGGGGACAAACTAAAGTAAAAAGAGAAATCCTATTAGTCGTTGGCCCTGCCTATCTGCGCCATCTCCATCCCCGACAGGTCTGACCGGGGGATTCCTCACCTCACAACTACTGCCAGGGCTGCGGGGGAAGGTGGGGGAGGACTACCGCTCCATCACAGCAGCCAAAGTCTGAGTCGTTAATGAGCTGCTTCCCTTTACCGCCTATGAGGGGAGACTCACCAGCAGCACAGGACCTGACAACCCTGAACCAGCACTGGGGCCTACTTGGGCAACACTCTGCCACCCCCCAAAAGATCGCGGTTTACTGGGCACCAAAATGGGTGTGTGGCCGCAACTTCCGAGTTTGCACCGGGGAAAAACTGCATTCCCCGGCCCGAGTGTGGCATAACGGGTTTTCAGGCTGCAGGCCATAGTTATCCCAAGGAGAACTCGCTGCAACCCAAAATGGTAAGACCTCCTTTTTCAAAATGAAACACGGGAAACACCCGGAAATTTCCACACACCCAAAGCCTTAACAAAAATTTTTAAACGCCATGATGTCTCAACCAAAACTTTGAGAAAATTTCTGGATTCTTTTGGCTACCTGCCTCAGCTACTATTCTGATGCTGCCACCTGCCTGATGCCCCCACCGCTGCCACTGCTCCACACCACCATCCATCCTACCAGGGACTGGGATTCCACCCACCTCCCCACTCTACACTAGGCCACTATGTAGACTTCTGATGCTGCCGCCACCTCCACAGTCTGCAGTGCCACTCTGTGGCCACGATTTGCTGCCACCTCCTCAAAATTCACTTTTTCCCCCTCGTGGCCTACTATTTGCTGCCACCTCCCCACGGTAAAATTTTCACTCGGGGGCCACTGAGTTTGCTGTCACCTCCTCAATCTGTCACTTGCCCCCGTGGCCACGGTTGGGTGCCCCCCTTCTCAACCTGTCATTTTCCACTCTAAAGCCACTGATTTGCTGCCACCTCCACACACGCATTGTGCCCTTGTGGGCCCACTGAGTTGCTGTCACCCCACAATCTGTCATTGTGCCGCTCTGTGGCCCTCCGCTGCTCCCAGACCACTGGGGCCCCCCCTTTCACCAATGGTTTTTCCAATGCTTTCCACCTTCTACCACTCTATGACGTTTTCATTATGTTTGGTTTTCCCCCTTCTTTTTAAACGTCAAAGAAAGAAAAAAGGGTCAGATTGTCAAAGATTAGGGAGCCAAAGGGGTGGGTACAAAAACAGAAACTGCAAAAATCCCATTTACTGGTCATCTCTTTTTTGGATCAACTCCTGTTTGTTTTGGCTTTACAATATAAAGGATTATTTCCCGATTGAAATGGGGACATGATGGAAAAAGGGAAGGGCAACAGATCAGGATGTCAACGAAAAATTACTGCCGACACCCTCCCCACTCTTTTTTGGGGGGGGGGTCTAATGTACATTTTAACAAACAGGTTCTGTCAAATCTGTGGAATCATTATGTTGGGAAAAGGTTTACGGGCATGGTAGTGGATCCGCGGGGCCCCCAAACGGGAAAAAGCCACCCCGGGGGAGCGGAATCTAAGTAGGTCCCGGGTATCACCAGAGCCGGCAAAGCGGGAGGGACTTGCTGGGCGGGAATCTACCAATCGCTCCCACGACTGACTTGCTTGCGTGGCAGCCAAGGTAGAAGGGTACAAAATTTTGTAAGGCAAAAATGAGCAGGGACAGGCGGAAAGGGTCGGGACAGGCAGCTGAGGTGTGGTAAGGGGAACGGGGGCAGTAAGTAGGGGTACACGGAATTACAGACAAGGCAAAAGGGAAACGCTTTTCGATGCGAAAAAGGCACTAAAGACCCAAAGGGGATCAAAAGGGGCAGGCTTAAATGGGGGAAAGCGACCGGCAATCGGGAATTTTACCGGTGTCTGGCCCTTTAAATTTAATATCCCTAGTTGGGGGGGACGCGCCCCCAGGAAACAGGCACAGACAGACGTTGCGGGGTAGTACCGGAAACGGGACAGTCGGCCCGCGGTCCAACATGCAGGTCGGGGCACCATCCCCCCTGGGGAGGGATGCGCCCGCGCCCGGGGGAGGGGGTGCGGGACCCATAAAAAGGAGTGCTTCTTGTAGGACTTGGCCCCAGCTCGTTTTTTTCCCGAGAACTTACATTACCTTTCAGGCTGCGTTCCCCCTTCACTTTTTTTGAGTTTTGTCCCCGTAACTGCCCAGAGAAGTGAAAAGGAACGTTTCTAAGACCGGCTGTATGTGGGTCATACTAAAAACAGCATTGTATCAGCCCAAAACCCAAAGCCCCATGCACTTTTGACATGGCAAAATGTTCACAACACCTACGGCCTTTCCCCGCACCCAGAAAATGTGTTTTTTAACGCATCCCCCCAAATAAATTCGCGTTGAAACGATTTTTTGCGGAAAATTCGGCGAACCTGGTGAATCACATTTTTGAGAAATTTGCCCATCTCTAGTTATGTTTTAAAAGGAATAATTTTTTGTTTTGTGATTTTAGATTTCCCTAATACTCGAGATAAGCCCGGTTTTTAGCCCAAAAAATGGGCTGAAAAACCCCCCTGGGTTTTACTCATCACTTCGGGACTCAGGGGCGCGATGGCCCAGGCTGACAGGACGCTTTTAGTTTATGCGGGGTCCTCGGGGCGCATATAAGAAGGGGATACAGTGCCCCTGTCCGGGGCTGCGCTGGCCCGGGCACTGTCCCCGATCCCCTTTACCTTTAGCGACTCCCCCGGGGCGCAATAGGGGGAAGGGGGTACCCGGGGGGCACAAGCAGCGTCCGTGCCCCGCAGTGGGCCCCCGGACGGCCGCAAAATCGGGCCGTCCGGGTTCCCCCCAAAAGGCAGGTGTGTCATCACGGCGTGCCGGCCTGATGACGCCCCCCCCCTTGCCGGGAAGATGCGGGAAAAGGCGCGCGGGACCGGACGGCGAGGAGGGGGGAGCGCGCGGGAGCTACAGGGGGGCTGGAATGTTTTTTTTTATTTAAGAACCCGCCCCATGCCCGCCTATACTTCCTTGGGGGGCTGACCTCCATATCTTCCTAGGGGCTGTACCTCCAAAATCTCCCAGGGGGATGTACCCCCTATATTTCCCAGGGGGCTGTACCCCCTGTTCTTTCCTGGGGACTGACCTGCCTATATCTTCCTAGGGGCTGACCCGCCTGAAATTTCTAGGGGGACTGTACCTCCTTATCTTCCTAGGGGAACTGTACCTGCTGTACTTCCGGGGGGCGACCTGCCCATACTGCCTAGGTGGACTGTACCTGCCTATATCTGCCTAGGGGGACTGTACCTGCCTATATCTGCCTAGGGGGACTGTACCTGCCTTTTTTCTGCCTAGGGGTACTGTACCGGCCTATATCTGCCTAGGGGGACTGTACCTGCCTATATCTGCCTAGGGGGACTGTACCTGCCTATATCTGCCTAGGGGGACTGTACCTGCCTATAACCTACCTAGGGGGACTGTACCTGCCTATAACCTACCTAGGGGGACTGTACCTGCCTATAACCTACCTAGGGGGACTGTACCTGCCTATAACCTACCTAGGGGGACTGTACCTGCCTATAACCTACCTAGGGGGACTGTACCTGCCTATAACGACCTATACCTGCCTATAACTTGCCTATGGGGGCAATTACCTGCCTATAGCCTGCCTATGGGGACATATAGCTTCCTATACCTGCCTATAACGACCTATACCTGCCTATAACCTGCCTATGGAGGACATTAAACTGCCTATACCAGCATATCTGCCTATGGGGGACATTAAACTGCCTATACCTGCCTATGGGGGACATTAAACTGCCTATGTAATTTTATTGGTATCTATTTTTATTTTTAAAATTTACCAGTAGCCGCTGCGTTTTCCACCCTAGGCTTATACTCGAGTCAATAAGCTTTCCCGGTTTTTGTTGCAAAAGTAGGTGCCTCGGCTTATACTCGGGTCGGCTTATACTCGAGTATATACGGTAAGTGTGTTTATTCCTATATTTCAGACGTGTGGGATTATGGTTTCTTGTTTGTTGATAGACAGGTCCATGTGATGGCAGGATTTATCTCCACAAATATAGATCCTAATAACTGGCTGCAAGGGAGGTTTTTTCAGAAAAAGCATTAACATCTCCAACATATACCCACACACTTAAAGGGGATTTTTCGTTTGAGCTGCTCGTGCTGTTCTGCTAATTTTCTCAGATTGAGTTTGAAATCCAGGGGCGTGTTCTTCCTCTCAGCAGGCGTGTCTCCCCTCCCAGGAGGCGTGTCTCTCCTCACTGAAGAACTGTGACATCATCATTTTGTTTGAAGCAGGGGATGCAGAGGGTTGTCTGGATATAACAGCTCTGTAGCCTCCTGCATGCTTATGTCTGCAGCCTTGAGGCTCCACAAGCTGCAGCAAGCACCTATTATACCTATTATATCTCTTAGTTTACACACTGAAAGCCAGCAGATTTAACTTCTGTTCTAGTGGTATTCAACCAAGTTGTACTGACAACATGCAGAGACCTTTACTCAACTACAAGGACAAATGTCAGCTTCAAGTAAAGACCTTTGCTTGCTGTCACTGATATGAGTGAAAACAGTGGGGGGAGAAGCAAATCAGCTTTCAGAGAAGAACCTGCTTAACCTGTAACTGACTTGGCTGATGGTGTAACGGTAGAGTGTTGGTTTTACAATGAAGGGGTTTGGAGTTCTAGTCCCCTCACAGGTTTATTTCCCCCCCCCCCCCTAAATTCTACACATATGTAGAGAGACCTAAAATATATATGTCAATCTCTATAATGATATATATACACATACATAGCTCCCCTATATCATGTCTCATCCCACAGAGTATATGCATTGTATCACATATGTTGGAAGTGCTTGGTGTGACTGTGAGGATGGGACACTATATAGGGGAGCTTTGTGTGTATATATATGAAATTATAGATGTCTACACATATATTTTCATATATTTACATATGTGTACAATTTATAAAAAAAAACAAAAAAAAAAAAAACGATGGGGACTTGAACTCCCAACCTCTGGCTTGCCAAGCTGATAACCTATACACTGTACTATACAAGCAGCTCATACAGACACAGTGTTGAATCCTTATGTTATACAATACAGATGATGACGTCATAAGGAGGCGGGGCTTGCATTCGATCTGAGGAACAGAACGCCTTCTTTTCAAAGTTCAAACTGAACCTGTGAGGAGGTGAATCAACCTCTTGGCAAAAGCCCTTTAAACAGCCAGTAATTGCCCAGATCCTTCCCCCTAGAACTGAGATGTACTTAGAGCCAGCAGACTCTGGTCTCACTATCGATTTTAACAGCTCAGAGGGGATTAAACACAGAGTGTGCAGGCAGCCAATCACAGTGCAGGGGGCGTGGCCATGACGTTTCCTGTCTAGGGGCATATCCCAACAGACTGAATGAAATGTCAGCCAGCCAATCACAGTGCAGGGGGCGTGTCTAGGGCACAGGAATCGACCCAGGGGCGTTCTGACCCAGCAACAGCAGAAATAAAAGACAGATTTACAGTGAAGCTGATATCTGCTAAACCAAGTGACAGAGGTAATGCAACCCAATTACAAAAGTGCTTATTTTTACTGTCCCCATAATCTGAGACATGATCTTTGTAACGATAAAACCCCTTTAAATTAGCGTTTAGGGATCTAACACGTATTCATAAAGAATACGCAACATCCTGGTGGGAGATTCAATCTCTGGAACATTATATACAACAGAGGATTGTTCCTAGGAGTCTGAGGGTTACACTTGCACCGGCTGAGAGGATAAGATCTGAGACGGTACTGGCCAAGTGGGAAAAGGAGGCTGTAGAGTCATCTTTGCGTTTTATGCAGAGTTTGGTAGAAGAGGAAAAACTACATTTTGAAAAGTTAAAGGAAAATCTGAAAATACAGTCAGAATTAACTCTTAAATTCAAGACAGAATCTGATTCTGAAATGAGAGGTGGAATTATGTAAAAGAATACAGAGACATCAAAATTATATAAAAGAATGCAAACATAATCTTTTTTTAAGGGACTTGGCTGATTTTAAGGAAGGAAGAGCATACTCTTTCCTAACGAGGAACAGCAGAAAACCTGAAACAAAGACAGACATCTCATCATCAGAGGTGGAAATCTCAGACTCAGAAAGGAGATACGCCCCTAGAGGACGGGGTGGCAGAGGGAGAGGGGGGAAAAATAATAATAAAAAATCATGGAGTACACCCTTGGGCTCATCTTCTTCCTCTGGTATGGGGCCTTTTTTAGATAAACAGCCACCCCAATATCCACTGAGAAACAAGGAGTGAACCCCGAGATAACTTTAAGGGATGATCTGCGGATTATTAATTTGTACAAACGTGTAACATCTGATGCAGAAAGGTATGTGCTGAGTAAAGGCTTATCGCTTGTACCTACAAATACATTTTGAGAATTTGAATGGGTGAAAGATCTTCACCTATTTGTTCGGAAAGTTAAATGGGCCAGACTGTTTCACAAGAAAGATCTAAGTGAATGTGAGGAATTAGGTATTGAACCTGATGACCTAGTAGGTGTGAGATCGTTATGTAGCCTTCTATCGGAAAAAGAAATTCCGATTGGAGAAGGACCCTTTACGACCCTGTGTAACAAAAGCTCCAAAATGCCACTGCCACAGCCTTATTCCTGTATTGACTCTTTTGTAGACACTGTGAAGGAAGAATTAAAGGGTTCAAGGGTCCTGGCGAAAACCACCTCACCATCTGGGGAAAACCACCTCAGTCTATTGGGTCCTCTGTGATCCATTTAGGAGCACCTATCCTTGTTTAGTGGGACCAGAACATCGTGTCTGGTCCTGTTGCCGGTTTTGTGAGTAGATAGAAAGTTTGATGTGCTTGAAAAGTGATTACCCCACTGAAGAGTCTTATTGTTTGACGAAACGCGTCTGTTTTGTTTTATTTGATATATCTATCTACTCTTTAGTGATTATTCTGGCAGTTATTTAAGAAGCTGCCTCTCTATTTGTTGAGAAGGTAGGGTGAGATAGGTGCTAGATTTGCGGGGTCATCCTTACGGGGCGGGTTCTCCACTAAGGGTTGAGGATAGGGTTACCTTATATAGCGTTTTTTTGTCTTTTCCATTTATCTAATATTAGGTTTATTTGAGCAATAAAAGTTAAGTTTTAATGAGGATTTTTTTGTTGGAAAATAATGTATGTTGTGAGAATCCTTTTGAGATAAATTTTGTATTTTTGGAGGTAGTATGAAGAATTAAAGGGATTGAATCTGAAGAGAGATGGATCTAGTAATTTATCTATGAATGAGAGACAGGCCTCAAAGGCCTTAGAACAAGATACCTCAATAATTGTAAAGCCAGCGGATAAGGGTTGTATTGTTGTGATGGATGTTAATCAATATCGACGTACGTGCTTGGACCTATTACAAGATAGGACCTGTTACGAAATACTTAATAGGGACCCCACAATGATACTACTGGCTGAGCTTAAGACTTTGGTGGATGAGGCTCTTGCAGATCATGTGATATACAAACATGAACGGGACTTTTTATTACCTGATTTTCCCAGAAGAGCAACATTCTATGGGCTGCCAAAGGTTCATAAGGGGATTAACCCCTTGAAAGGCAGACCCATAGTCTCAGAGATAGAAAGCTTGACTCAAAATCTGGGAATTTATGTAGATAGAAATTTGAGAGATTTTGTAACTTCCTTACCTTCGTTTATCAGGGATACATCTAATCTACTCTTGAAACACGAAGGTGTGATGGTGGATCAAGGGACACTTCGGTGTAGTATAGATGTTGAAGCCCTGTATTCTTCAATTCCTCATGAGAACAGTCTAAAGGCTGTCAGTTATTTTCTTGAATCCAGAGGTATACAATCTAGAAGACACAATGAATTTATTCTATCGCTTCTGAGATTCTCACTGGAAAAGAATGTTTTTGTGTTCGATCGTAAAATCTACCACCAGCTCAGGGGTACTGCTATGGGGAGCCCGAGTGCTCCCACATATGCAAATATGTTCCTGGTCTGGTGGGAGAAGACAATAGTTATCAGAGAGGAGAAAGGGACCTGGAATGATAATATCATGATGTGGGCATGTTTTATAGATGACATCTTTGTGCTATGGAAAGGGGATGCAGCATCATTTGAAAGGTTTGCAGAGTCCCTTAATGATAATGAAATAGGACTTAAATTTACATATGTCTGGAATGAATATACATTACCGTTCCTTGATCTGGTAATATAAAAGAATTCTGATTGAACACCAAAGTTTTTAGGAAGGAAACATCTACCAATAGCCTCCTTAGATGGGAGAGCTGTCACCCGAGACCCCTGATGAGAGGAATTCCTCGGACAGTATCTCCGTCTGAGGAGGAACTGCTCAGATTTGTTGACCTTTAAAAGTCAAGCTAAGGACCTGAGAGAGAGGTTTAAAGCGAGAGGATACCCATGTCAGCAACAAAAACAAAGAAATATATAAAGGATATAGACGTGCTGTATCAGTATCACCAAACAACATGAAAAAAAATGTATACAAATCCACAGAAAAGATTGTGTTTCACTAAAATATAACTTTTAATAAAGATATCTAAAACTTAAGGACAAAATACATACACCTAAATAATATAGTTATTAAATCAAAACACGGGTATAATAATGTACATATGTGTGTATAAATAATGGGACATAGAAATACAGAAAAAGTCCTACAAATCCCTACTTGACCTATCACGCCCTACAAGGGAAACACTAGGTAGTCGCCCCTAAAAGGGCGCCCCCGGCAGGAACCTAGCCCCTAACACACACTATTCCTACAAAAAATGTCCCAACATGTTTGTGTCCCTCTCGCACCTCCTCAGGGGGCTAATAAGGGAAAATTCACAAAAGCTCAAAAAAAATGTCTAATACAGCTCAGTATATTATATGAACAAATATAAATACATATACCCAAAAAAAGAATCAAACAACAGCGCCCTAGATGCGGATTAATACCGTCTTGGGCCGTACAACTTCAGACAGATGTTAGTGGCTCATATATATATATATATATATATATAAATATATATATATATATATATATATATATACTAACATTTATATAATAATATATATATATATATATAAAACACTACAAGATATAATATAGCCTCATATCTATATATACAAAAGCCTACAACCTAATGGCTGTCAGCCACAATGAGGGAGATCAAAAAGTTCTAAATGAACGGCACTAACTGACAGTTGCCGCTCAGGGCAGAAAGAACCATCAAACGTGGTATCCCATGGTAAGGACCTCCCAGTGTATTGTCGGTAAAGGTTTCCGACGTCCCATTCCAATGCTGTATGTATCTAAGATAAAGGACATACCACCTAGCAGAATGACGCACGCACAGATTTATGTAGGTACAACATATCCCTACACTGTATAGTTCAGAAACCTATATATTATTATTATTATATTATATAGGTTTCTAAACTGTAGAGTGTAGGGATATGTTGTACCTACATAAATCTGTGCATGCGTCATTCTGCTAGGTGGTATGTCCTTTATCTTAGATACATACAGCATTGGAATGGGACTTTAGTGTGTGTTTTGCGGTCACAGGGCTCCCATAACAAACTGGTTAGTATTGGTTACTAATGCAGTATTACATACTGCGTCCGTACGAGCGATCCGGCTGCACTTTTGTGTACTCGGGTCGCCTAGTTACGGCCCTGCTGAGGATACCCATGTCAGCCTTTGAAGGAAGCATATCAGAAAGCGATTGAGGATAGGACAGATTTGCTAGTCCTGAAAGGGGAAAAGAAAGATTCTTTGGGAAAAGTAAGGAGTGATTTGAGAATTATTGGGGAGTATATAAGTGTATCAAATACAGGAAATCATCAACAAATACTGGAGGACTCTCTTACAAGATGATGTTCTAAAAGAGATGCTACTTACTACTCCCAAAATCACCTATCATAAAGGCCATAGCCTTAGAGACCGCATAGTAAGGAGTCACTTTGAGGCACCATTGCAGAAGGATACATGACTAAGTAGACAACCTAATGGTTGCTTCAAGTGCGGCTCTTGCAAGCTCTGTCAGTATATTGTAAATATTTTGAGAATGAAAGGGACACTGTAGGGTATACTATCAAATGATTCATAAACTGTACATCGGTAGGGGTAATCTATTTAGCTACATGCCCCTGTGGACCTAATTATCTGGGGAAGACGCGACGCGAGTTGCGCAGAAGAATAGGCGAAAACATAGGAGATATTAGACGATCTGATACATCAATTGCCAGACACGTCTGGGAGAAACACGAGGGGAGAACAGATTCTGTGAAATTTAGGGGGATCGATATTATAAGACCCCCCCATGAGAGGTGGGGACTGGGATAAACTGATCCTCCAAAGGGAGACCCAATGGATTTATAGACATGATTGTGTCCACCCAAGGGGTCTCGATGAATCATTATCCTTTGCGTGTTTCTTATAATCTGACATCCCTTATACTTGTTGCACCAGTTGTTTATCTTTTTTATTGTATATGAAACAAATCGTCATTTGAACATGGACTTCCCTAGGTATTTACCTTCTACGCCAGTAATCTCTATTCAGAGACTGCTCACTCTCTTGTATTTAAATACATTTTACCAATCTCGTAAATTTTGTATACACTTCATTTGATATAAATATTGTATGTGCCATGCAAACACAGGTGTCACTTTGTTGATACCTGTATCTATGTGGAGGCGTCCAGAGCATACTGTATCTACAGTATTTTAGGAATCATCCCCATTGCATAAATATATACCGAGTAGATCAATTAGTTGAAGCGATGTAGGATTGATTATTAGAGAGGCAGAAGTCCGCACCTATAACTATGCATCTGGAGTATAATGTAACGGAGAACGCATGCGTGGTTCCATCGGCCATCTTTAGTATTCCTAAATAATGCCCAATACATTAAGTAAAACATACGGCACTAGGTTTACTATTTTAGATATGTGCCGTTGTATGTACACACAAGCGGATGTAAATGTAGGGTAGAAGGAAATGGTGCTAAATGGAAATGATTAGTATCTACCGATGTGGGTGTGAGAGAGGGCGCGATATGTTAAATTCTAGCCCACACTCAGGAGGACCTGTTTGGAGCGCAGTATTTCCTAAGGCGCATGCGCGGCCGCCAGTGGCCATCTTGATTATTCCTATGCATGCGCAATGCACTATGAAATACGGCGCCATATTTAGTATTCCACGCATGTGTCTTTGGAAGTAAAGGACGCGAACAGAACTGGATAGCAGGGGTAAATAATAGTAAGTGAAAATGACTGGTATTTAGTTATGTTTTCTTTAGATTGGTTTAATATATACATGGGGTAGAGGGCTTCTTTCCAGATGAGAGGGAGCAGCCTACTATTATAAATTCCCCCTCATATGTGGGACAATTTATGGGACAATATACTAGCCAATACATTGGAGTTCCAATCAGGTGAAGGAAAACCAGCTCCCCGTTGCACTACCTGAGAGACACACTAGTCTGAAGGATTGTCAGGTACTATGTATTATCTCTAGATTTTATGTGGACAAATGTGAACTGTGAATAGTTTACTATACTGGAATAAGTGTAATCTTGACCCCATTTTGAAGTCCCCGAAACTGGGACGAAATGCGTCTGAGGACGTTTATTCTATGCTGGTGGATGTTGCATTGACGTTATTTATTTAATAGATTGTGCTCCCACTGTGTGTTATGGAATTTGTCTATCATTTTCGTTTCCTCTTTAAATATTTATATATGCAACTGTCGGGCATTAGAAGGGTCAGTTTCAGGGAAAACTGAGGAGTTTATTTCAGGGTCGCCCTTTTTGGGGTGTGGTCTCCGCCAAGGGATGATTAGAAGCCTAGTATGTCTAGAAATACGATTTTATAAGGGATTTAATCAAAGTTCTATTTTAGAAGGAATAATTTTTTGTTTTGTGATTTTGGATTGTGTATTTATTCCTATATTTCTTGCGTGTGGGATATTGGTTTCTTATATATTAACTGTACCTGCTGTTATCCTATGAATTCTATGAGCTATTGTGCCATCTATACCCATGTATTATCATCAGCTTTGTATATGTTACTTAGTACACAATCACCTTGATTTTCACTTTTCCGAATGCCTGAACCAACTTCTTCATGTTATTCTTCTATAAACTGTCAATTAAAACAAATGTTTATAAACCCATCAATTGAGTTTAACATTTTAACTTTTTTCTGTTCAATTTGTGGCATAATTAATGTACTATCTTTATTCAACGGGTCGATATGTTTACCATACATTTCCAGGTTTCTATATTTTACTACTTTTATGCAATAAAAATACTTTAAAGAATTGTTTTTATGTCGCTATTTCCTGACCTCCATAGCCTTATTTTTATTGTTCCATCACAGTAGCCATATGTGGTCTTATTTCATGAAGGACAAGATGAAGTTTTCTTTGGCATCATTTTAGGACACTTATTGATTATCTTTTATTTTTGGGCAGAACAATGACATGACAAAAAATCCCTCATTTTTCGTATTGTTTTATGACGTTTGCCATGCAGTCACAGTAACATCAGATTAATTAACTAATTGGGTCGTTACAATCAAAATGGCTTCTCTCCTGTGTGAGTTCTTCGATGTTGAGCAAGATATGATTTCACAGAAAAACACTTGCCACATTCTGAACATGAAAATGGCTTCTCTCCAGTGTGAATTTTTTCATGTCGAACAAAATTTGATTTCTGATTAAAACATTTGCCACATTCTGAACATGAAAAAGGCTTCTCTCCTGTGTGAACTCTTTCATGGTCTTTGAGATGTGATTTCTGATGAAAACATTTGCCACATTCTGAACATGAAAATGTCTTCTCTCCGGTGTGAGTTCTTTCATGGTTATCAAGATGTGATTTCTGATTAAAACATTTGCCACATTTTGAACATGAAAATGTAAATGAGAATGGCTTCGCCCCTGTGTGACATCTTTGATGTTTCTCAAGGTTTGATTTGTAAGCAAAACATATGCCACATTCTGAACATGTAAATGGTTTCTCTCCTGTGTGAGTTCTTTCATGTTTAACAAGATTTGATTTCAGAGCAAAACATTTGTCACATTCTATACATGAAAATGGCTTCTCTCCTGTGTCAGTTCTTTCATGTTTAACAAGATTTGATTTCACATCAAAACATTTGTCATGTTCTGAACATGAAAATGGCCTCTCTCCTGTGTGAGTTCTTTCATGTTGCTGAAGACTTGATTTCTCAGTAAAACATTAGCCACATTCTGAACCTACGAATGGCTTCTCTCCTGTGTGAGTTCTTTGATGTTGCTGAAGACTTGATTTATCAGTAAAACATTTGCCACATACTGAACATAAAAATGGCTTCTTTTCTGTGTGAATTCTTTCATGTTGCTGAAGAATTGCTTTCTCAGTAATACATTTGCCACATTCTGAACATACGAATGGCTTCTCTCCTGTGTGAGTTCTTTGATGTTGCTGAAGACTTGATTTATCAGTAAAACATTTGCCACATTCTGAACATAAAAATGGCTTCTCTCCTGTGTGAGTTTTTTTGATGATTAACAAAATTTGATTTCAGACTAAAACATTTGCCACATTCTGAACATGAAAATGGCTTCTCTCCAGTGTGAATTTTTTTATGTCGAACAAAATTTGATTTCTGATTAAAACATTTGCCACATTCTGAACATGAAAATGGCTTCTCTCCTGTGTGAGTTCTTTCATGGTCATCAAGATTTGATTTCTTAGTAAAACATTTTTCACATTCTGAACATGAAAATGGCTTCTCTCCTGTGTGAATTTTTTGATGTCGAACAAAATTTGATTTCTGATGAAAACATTTGCCACATTCTGAACATGAAAATGGCTTTTCTTCTGTGTGAGTTCTTTCATGGTTATCAAGATGTGATTTCTGATTAAAACATTTACCACATTTTGAACATGAAAATGTAAAAGAAAATGGCTTCTCCCCTGTGTGACATCTTTGATGTTTCTCAAGATTCGATTTGTAAGCAAAACATATGCCACATTTTGAACATGAAAATGGCTTCATTCCTGTGTGAGTTCTTTCATGTTCAACAAGGTTTGATTTCATAGCAAAACATTTGCCACATTCTGAGCATGAAAATGGCTTCTCCCCTGTATGAGTTCTTTCATGTTTCTCAAGACTTGATTTCTCAGTAAAACATTTGCCACATTCTGAACATACAAAAGTCTTCTCTCCTGTGTGAGTTTTTTTATGTCGAACAAAATGTGATTTTTGATTAAAACATTTGTCACATTCTGAACACGAAAATGGCTTCTCTCCTGTGTGAGTTCTTTCATGGTCATCAAGATGTGATTTCTTAGTAAAACATTTGCCACATTCTGAACATATAAATGGCTTTTCTTCTTTGTGAAACTGATGTTCAAAACCCCTTATATGACTTTTATTTTGCTCAAGAGTCTGCGGTGAATCAGAATATAGGATCTGATGAAAAGAATCAGATGACAGATCTTGGGAGGGAATGGCTGAGGGCATGTCTGGGTAAATAGAATGCCCTTCATATGTATCTTGCATGATACCACCGTCATCTGCTTTAAAATCTGACAATATCATATGTTCGTCTGAGCTCCTGGTACAGTCACCTGCCAAGAATAAAACAGATTTTATTATTTTTGATAATTACAACCTTAAAATTTATATTGATATATTATAACATTTCTGTATAAGAACGTCCATACAAATTGCAAGGCCAGTGGTGGCAGAACACTGCAATTTAACAGTAGCAAGGACCAATAGATTGTGATGTTAAGTTACTGCGCTATTTTTTGCCATTTTACACTTCCGTGCTTAGACACCACTCTATGCAGTTAAATGCCCATTGGTGAATTACAAAGGTACCTGTGAGTCAGTGCTATTCGGTGGTGTCTGGTTCACACACTCCCTGACAGCTGCATGCTCTTCAGCATGGAGCAGGGTTGAGGGCAGGAGCAGGGTGGTCATGAATAAAGCAGTCATAAGTTCGGGACCACTGTGAGGTTGGATTACCCTATGCGCTTTAAAAATGTTAATTTAATTTTTTAACACAACAAAGTCCTTAAAAGGGTTTTGCCACAAAGTAAAATTGATGTGGGAAACTTACAAACTAAATAATAAACATTTTCACCATTCACTATCATTAAAAATTCTGCACCGTTTTTGTTTTAGCTGCTCCTTTAGTGATTCATTGTTTAAAGCTTGTCTACAGGGAATACGACCATGGCTGAGAGCTCCTCAGTGCTGGTCGCACATGCTTAGACATCACCTCTCCTCTCAGGCAGCTACTGAGTGTTCAAACCCCGGGTGCTGTCACTCTACTCCCAACCTCTGTCCTCCTTAGTAATTAGTCAAACAGTGAAAATAAATAAAAAAGAAACCTCAATGATGTACGCGCATTGATAAAGACAAAAAAAACAACAACACAGGTTTGGTTCCTGCAGGGTTTTGTATCTAGGACCCTTGTGCTGTGAAGCAAAAGCTTTACCTCTCAGCTACACACAATGCTTTACATAAACAGACTTTTCTTTGACTAGAGAGAGGAAAGGCCTGGTGATGTCATTCTGCTGGGTCACATGATATGCAATTCAAACAAATCAAACACGGCCCCTTTCTGAGCACACAGAGCTGAAGAGCTGGATACAGGAGGTATGAGATGAGATCGTGGCAAAACCCCTTTAATACTCTCCAATCTTTTATAATCTACCGCTGACTTTAGCTAAAGCTATATAAAAAAGGAACACAAACTGCATGTGCTAATCTGGCCTGATAAGTAATAGTGGCTGCCATCACTGATATGGGGCTCTGGGGGATCTGAAAAAGGTGCCTGCTAAATAATCTGTTGCAGCCTCCTCCACCAGCTATTAGTGCTTGTCCCCAGCACCGACCTCCGGTTGTATAATAAATTATATTCCATACAGAAAACGTTTGACCTCTTCTGCGCCAAGATTAGTCTCTCTTATTCTAAAGGATCAGTCATATGTTCTCCATGCAGATCCGAGAAGGGGAGAAGAGGGAAGAGGAAGAATCAGAGGCGTTCTCTTGGGGTAGTATCGTGTATAGTGTGAGGATGTGCGGTCCAAAAATCTCTCTCCCCTCCTAGTAACCTTTTATCACTACCCAAAAATTCTAAATAAATATCTGATGGACTCAGAGTGGTTGTGTTACAACATGAAAAAACTATTAGGTACTTTATATAGAACCTGCACCACAACTGCATTGGTGAAGAGAATATCTGAACCGTGGGACTGTATTGACTATAATTTTCTGATTTCTAATTCTTCACAAACATAAAGAATTTTTAAACACTTACAGAACTATGATCTATGAGTACGTCATAGCCCTGGAAGCGGCTTTGAAAAGGATTCACCAGCATGTCCGTTCTTAAATATTAACACGATTATCCGGACGCTGAGTCCCTGTGAACCGAAATGGCGCTTGGGATTCGTCCATAAATGGATAAAAGTGATCACGTTGCTGCTTCAAACTGTTAACTCAAAGTTTGCTTCACTTCCGCAAAAAAGCACCTCAGGACGGAAGTGGGGAACTGCCATCTGGTACAGCTAATGCTTGCCCTGCAAGCATTGGCTGTATTAATGATGGCCCCTGTGTGAAGGCCCTAGGGGAACCAATTTTAAAGTAAAAAAAATAAATAAATAAATTTTAAAGTACACACAAAAAAATATCCCCCTTTCACCATTTTACAAATAAAAAAGATAATTTATAAAAAATTCCCCATTTTTGGTGTCGCGCATCCGAAAAAGTCCGATTATAAAAATAAAACATATTTTCTGTACGCTGAACCTGTAGACCAAATTGTTTTTCGGGTATTCAGTCCATAAAAATTGGAATAAAAGTGATCAAAAAAGTTGCATGCATTCCAAACTGCTAACAATACAAAGTACGCTTCAGCCCGCAAAAAATGCACCCTCAGTGACGTCTGTAAGTGTTAGTACAAAAAAGTTATTGGTCACACAAAATGACGCCATGGCGCAAATTTCAAAAATAGAAAATGTTTGGAATTTTTTTTTACGCCACCAAAACATAACGAAAACCCTACATGTTTGCTATGGCCGGATGCGTATCAACCTGCAGAATACAGATAACACATCATTTTTACTGAAGAGTAGACTCCATAAAAAAAACTCCCGCAAACATGGTGCAAGTACGATTTTTTTCACATTTAGCCCCACTTAGAATTTTTTTGCCGTTCCCTTTTACATTCTATAGTAATATGAATAACACCACTGGAAAGTAAAACTTGTCCTACAAAATAAAAGCCCTCATGTGTCTATGTAGGTGGAAAAATAAAAAAGTTATGGCTTTCAGAAGGCAAAGAGGAAAAAAATTTAGAGCCATATTATTATGACCATCCGTCAGGAAGGGGTTAAGAACTTTTACTTAGACATAACCGTACATACAAAGTGTTTCGTGCATTCATACAATAGTGGGCCCCAATACACGAAACACGTTGTCCTTTCTGTCATGTCCAAATAAACATTTCTTAAGAAGATTCTTTATATCAATCAATACTTGTGGTAAAGCACCTGTGAGCTTCAATTATGGCTATTAGGGTATAAAAAATTGTCCCCAATTCTGTACTAGACTCTGGTTTTATCCCAAAAGATCTTGCACAAAATATATGAAGCAGGATTTTGATAACAAATAGTGTACAGAAAAACTAGTACTGCTCAGCTGTAAAACACAGTACAGAGCTGGCATGAAACACTTTGGAGCCCCAAACAGTGAGTTTGGTCAAAGCCCCAGGGGCTGATGGGAGATAGTGCTGTAGTCTTTAGGAGTAAGAGTGAGAGCGGAATGGTCAGGGAAGGGGCGGATATCAGCTGGTTAAAGGGATTGTGTCATCAAAAATGACTTATTGTTTAACTCACATTTTTATGTTAAACACATTTTATAAGAATTTTTGGTTATATTTTTTTTATTTTCCATATCACTTTTAATATTTTTTAATAATTCTTAACTCATGCAATTTTCACTTTGGCCACTAAGCCTAATAATAGTCTGATACTTCCTGTTCTGTAGAGAAAGATTCTCAGTCTGCTCATTATCAGCACAAAGAGGGTCAAACTGAAAGGCGACACCAGTGTGAATAGATAACACAGGATCCACCTGTCACATCAGGAGATAGTCACAATTCACCCTTTCACCTCCCTGCACACTGATTTCTTCCCAGGTCAGAGAGCATGACTAGAAAACTATCCTTTAGAAGTGGACTGTCAGTTTTAAGTCTCCTATGTGCATGAAGCTGCTGTAAAGCATCTCTGTGACTGCTGTTAAAACAGTGCAAACAAGGTCTAGTGGCCAAAGTGAAAACTGCAAGAGTTATGAATTATTAAAAAATATTGAAAGTGCTCAAGCAGAGGGTTGAGCATTTCAGGTTGGATCATGCTGATGACCCCACTTCCCCCCTTCTTAAGTGGGAGGCACTGAAGTGCGTTCTCAGTGGGATTTTGATAAAGCAGGGTAGCCGCTTCAAAAAAGCCTGATCAACAGCAATCGCTAAGGTGTTGCATAAGGTAACCTCGCTTGAGCTCCTGCACAAACAAGCCTTCTCCACTAAGGTGCTACAGGATTTACTGCTGGCCCGATTGGAGGTTCGTTTATTGTTTGAGGCCTCCTGGGGTAGACTCTTGCAGCAGGGTCGTAGCAAGTTCTACGAATATGGTAACAAGAGTGGTCGACTCTTGGCAAGGGCCATAGGGAATAGGACAGCACAATCTTTTGTTACCAGCATTAAAAATAGCACAGGCAACTTTGTGCATTCCACTCCTGAGATTGCGGCTGAGTTTCAATCATTCTACTCTAAGCTGTATAATCTTCCAGGTGGCCGATCTTGCTCTCTTTCCTCAGAACAGGAACCCCCTTCCCCGTTTCCAATCCTTCAAGTTGAAGTCATCCAGAAGCTGGAGAAACCTTTCTTGGAGGAGGAGTTGGAGTTAGCCGTTGGGGACCTCCCTAGTGGGAAAAGCCCGGGGCCTGACGGCTTTAATGGTAATTTTTTCCAAATGATGCTCCCCTCTCTTTCCCCAGTTCTCCTGAATGCCTTTAACATTGTCTCTGCCTCTCTGCCTTTCCCAGGGGAGACCTCCGCAGCCCATATTACAGTTTTGCCCAAACCAGGCAAGGATCCGCAGGTCTGCAGCAGCTATAGACTTATCTCCCTTCTCAATGTGGACCTTAAAATCTACGCCAAGCTCTTAGCGAATCATCTCAACCCCCTTTTGCCTACCCTGATTCATCCAGACCAGGTGGGATTTACCCCGGGTCGTGAGGCTAGGGACAATACGTGGAAAACATTGGACATCATTCACTATGCTAAGCTACATGGAGAGCCCTTGATGATCTGGTCTCTTGACGCTGAAAAAGCGTTCGACAGGATCTCTTGGGACTCTCTGTCTGATACCCTCAAACATGTGGGACTTGGCCCCATTTTTACCACTAAAATACTGGTACTTTATCAAAACCCCTTTGCGAAAATAAAGATCAATGGTGCCCTATCCGGTTCCCTGGATATACGCATTGGCACCAGGCAGGGTTGCCCCTTGTCGCCTTTGCTATATATTTTTTTAGGAACACATAGGGCCCGCTGTGCGATCCAACCCGGCTTCAAGGGGAAATAACATTGGGGGGCGGGTTTGAATCTCGGCTTTTGCAGACGATCTGTTAATGTATTTGAAGGATCCCTTCATATCTCTCCCCTCTTTGATGTCTGAGCTGGATAAATTTAGTCTCTGGTCCAATTATAAAATTAATTACTCAAAATCTGAAGCCCTGAATATTTCTCTTGATCATTCCACTGTCCAGGCCATTAAAATCAAAATTTCTTTTCTCAGGGCCCCCGGGGGAGGGGATCTCGATCTGGGGATCAAAAATAAGGACCATGCGCTATAGATGAAATTTTTCACCCTCTGCAAAGCTAATATTTCACGACTACTGGGGGGGCTGGGGACAGGGTACTTTTGTGGTTTGGTGGTGAACTTTATTAAAATATCCATACTCCTAAAAAATTTTTAAAACCTGCTTCAAATGGTGCCGATTCCCTGCCCTCCCCCCTTTTTGGGGGTAAACTCCCAAAGAAAACCTCCCCGGTTATATGGCATATGTGCCCGGGCTCAAAGGGATTCTTGTCTAGGCCCAGACGGTGGGAGGGTGGGCCTACCCGTTGCAAGGTGATTTCCTCAAATGCGTACGTTAGGTTGAACAGGGAGAATGCTTTTTTTCTCAACACAAAGCAGTGATAGCCCGCCAAAAGCGCAGGAAACAATTTTAAGATACCTCCAGGTGGTATGAGTGCGACTCTGTTCATAAATGGTACCCCAAAGTCCCAACACCCGTTGGGGTGTAATTGGAGGCGGGGTCTATGTCCCCATATTGGTGGGGTGCCGGTTTTTAGCCCTTTTGGAAAAAGGTCCTTCAGGCATCTCAGATTATTGCGGGTCTCATCCCGGACTTTTCCCGAAGCATTTTTTTTTTTATGGCCCCCCCTTTTTGCAAACCTCCTACAAAAAAATCTTTAACGGACACCCTTTTACAGGCAGCAAGACGGGAATCCCCCCCGCGGCGTCAAAACTGTTCCTCCCCGTCCATCGTGATTTGGGGGGAGGAGCGTCCCCTTTCTTATTGTATGGAGGGTATTGCCACCTCCCCCGAAAAAGGTAATAAATACTTCCACTGATGCCATGGACCCAATATCAATCTTCCCGGGAATTTCAGACCCTCTTGGGGTGATGGTTGGGTTTTTTCTTGAACCCACCACTCCCTTTGTGTGTTGGGTTCTGGACGTGGATGACTAGGCCCTTGACTGTTGAAGTTTCCATTGGGAGGGACTCTCCCGTTTTATAGCTTTCTGCATGGCGTTTCGTGCTCCTCCAGTGTCCGGCGGTGTGGAATTCCTTCTCCCTTCGTTCCCCCTTATTTTTCCTCCTGGTGTTATACTTATCGGAGCATCAGGACCACTTAGGTTAATTGCAGTTCAGAGTCCTTGTCTGCCGCTGAGTGGGGAGTCTGTTTGGCTCCGCCTCCCAGTTGTGGACATATATTATGTTTTCCATGCTGACGTGTTATCATTGCTCGTAGTACTGAAGGCCTACACGACGATTTGGTTACTCACAGATTTTACTCTTGTACCTACATTGTAGTGCCTTTGTTCATCTTATGCTTGTATGTCTATTATATGTTTATAGCTAAAAACATTGTTCCAATTAAAATCTATTATAAGTAAAAAATATTGAAATTTATATGAAAAATAAAAAAAAAAACACCAAAAATTCCTAAAAAATGTGTTTAACATAAAAAACGGACTTAAACAATGACTAATTTTTTGATGACACATTCCCTTTAAAGGTTTTTATCGACATATAACTGTTATTGTCAGAGACCTGCGAGTCAGTGATATTAGGTGGTGTCCGGCTCATAGCTGTTTACTCTTCAGCATAGACCAGGCATCCTCAAACTGCGGCCCTCCAGCTGTTGGGAAACTACAACTCCCATCATTCCCACTGTTATAGATGATATAAATGCATGATGGGAGATGTAGTTTCCCAACAGCTGGAGGGCCACAGTTTGAGGATGCCTGGCATAGACCATGGTGGAGGGCAGAAGCAGAATGATCCTAGGTGCAGGACTGTATTTACAGCCTTTGCTGCCCGAGGCAGTGAGTTAATACACCCCATTAAGGGTACATTTCCAGATTGTGGGTGACGGCTTGCCACATTTGGTGGTTAAAGGGTGTATATTTTTTGGATAAAACTGCAGTTTTATGGGGAATAGTATGGACATTTCTCATAATGTGCCCCTAAATGAGTGAAAAAGTTGTTGTTTTTTCTAGCTGTCTTTTGCTTTTTATATGTAGCAGCTACCAGGACATGGATGGGTGGGGGAATGTCTCAAAGGGTGCTGATGATAATAAGCAAATGAGAGCTACAAACAGCAATACTAAAAACCAACAAAAACACTTGTTGGTTTTTAGTACTAGTGGTGCCTCCTTAAACACTGCTACCTTAGGCACCTGACCTCCAGTACCCAGTGACAAATACAGCTCTACCTGTATGAAGCAGTCATGGCTTTGGGGCCAGTGTAAGGTTAGTGTAACGGTCAGCAGTAGTGGATCCTCTGGACCACAGCAAGTGATGGTAGTAGCCACGCCAGGGAGCGGAGTCTAAGAAGGTCCGGTTTTCACCAGAGCCCGCCGCAAAGCGGGATGGACTTGCTGCGGCGGATTGCTACCCGGTTTGTTATCCCTGGCGTGACTTGCTTGCGGTGGCGCCCGAGGTGTGGCGTGGTACAAAATCGTGAAGCAGGCTCGTTGTCGGGGACAGGCAAGAAGGTCAGGACAGGCGGCAAGATTCACAATAAACACAAGATATAACGGGAACGCTTTCTCTCAAGGCACAGGGCACTAACAATTCGGAAGGCACCAAAGGAAAAGGTAGGACTTAAATAGGATCAGCGCCCTGTGCAAACCAATCACCGGCGCGCTGTCCCTTTAAACTTAGCTCCAGTACCGCGCGCACGCCCTAGGGGGCAAGCGCACACCCGGCCAGCAACAGGAGTGCGGTGAGGTAAGTGTGGGACAGAAAAATTGTAAATTGCTAGTGTAGGGACCTACAAGACATGAGGAGCCTTGACGAGGCTTGCAAGCTTGCGTATTGGGGGGCCACTGTACCAACTAATACCTCATATTTAACATTTTTCCAGTATGTCATATTTTCTATCTGCCCAACAGTGCTGGGGAGCGGAGGGTGTCTGTGTTTTATATTGACTATCATACATGAAAAAACTTTGAGACTCTCGGTTCACATATTTTGATCAAAAGATGTTTAAGCTGCCCACGACTTTCAAGTGATCTCAAATCGGCAGTTCCTATCCTATTTTACTCTCAATCGAGCCAATCAGCCTCCGCTGGTCAAGATAGGATAGGACTGCCCGATTTTGAGATCAAAGTTGAAAGTCGTGGGCGCTTAAACATCTTTTGATCAAAATGTTGTGAACCGGGTCTCAAAGTTTTTTCATGTTTGAAGATAGCAAAATGCTTCTTTAGGGATTTCCACGTGTTATTGACCTTTTTGCAGAAATGTGCCGCTGGCTGCGGTCTGTGTGTATAATGTATAATTAATGGTGCCGCAGCCTGCCGGGCACCCAGGGTTTTCATACTTTTTTTTAGAAATGTTTTTGTGTGCAGAAACATACTTATACTTGTGTACTTGTTTTAAACCTTTATGGGAAGGAAGGGGTGCTTCCATTTTGGGTTTCTGTCCCCGCCCACTCTCATAGGCTGTCATAGAAGGGCAGCTTTGCATGTTGTGTGTTTTTTATTTTTTCTCTCTGAATAATGGAGGTCGGTTGACCCAGTGAGAGGCCTGATTTGGCTCGATTGAGAGGTAAAGATAGGATAGGACTGCCCGATTTTGAGATCACGTTGAAAGTCGTGGGCAGCTTAAACATCTTTTGATCAAAATATGTGAACCGAGAGTCTCAAAGTTTTTTCATGTGTTTTATATTGAACACCTAGAAATTGCTGGGCAGCCCGCCTAGTCTAATAGTATGGGTGTCACTAATAGGTTGTAAGCCAGCATGGTGCACCACACATATCTGTATTTATGGCACCCTTCTGTATCGCCTTATTATATGCAATTGTAGTACCAGCAACCACCCCCTCATGCATTGAGAGTGTATGAGTGGTTGTTTTATTGGTATTTTTTCATTTGTGCAATCTTCCCATGCATTATACTGTGGCTTTTCTGCATGCTGGTGTGAACAGGTGTCAAGTTGGTGTGCAGTTTTTTATCTGATTGTTCCCCTAGCAGTGGGGGGTATGTGAGCTGTTGCTCAAGCAATTAGCTGCACCTGTTAATTTTTTCCAGTTAGCATAAAGGCCAGAGTTGCCAGCTTCTGGGTTCAGTTTAGTCCAGCCATTGAGCTGTGAACATGCCCCAAAAAATTGGAGTGTTTTTTTGAGTAAGTGTGGGACAGAGCTGCGAGCGCCCGCAGCCCAAGGACCGGGTCGCGGCGCCGCTCGCAGCAGAGGACGCTGTGGGTGTGTGGGGGTGCCTGCGACCCGACACGGGGGTCGCGGGGACACCTGTTACAGTTAGATCATCGTTTGTATTTTTCTATCTTTTATTTTTTTTTTTTAAGACAAAGCTGGAAAAGGATACAAACAATTGTTACCGTCGGTAGTGATCTGGGGAAATTGGAGGATCTGAAAAAAGTGCAGGCAAAAACATGCACTGTAGTGTCCTCCACAAGCTGTTAGTGGCTGTCCCCAGCCTTTAGCTCAAGATTTAGAAAAAGTTTGGCCATTTTTGCACCAAGATTTATCACTCTGTTATTTCTAAAGATCTTATTCATCGTATAGGAAGCAGGATCTGAGGGCCATATGTTATATAGCAAATTCAGAAGAGTTCATCTATAAAACACTCTATATACGATAATTCTCTATGCTGTCACATCAAACCATGACTATGTCCACTAATATGTTCCCTGAAGAGTTCCTTCTAAAACGAAGGACCCATTAGACATAGCTGCTAAGAGATATTCTAGGGCCCCATACAGTGAGGTTATACAGAGCCCCAGGGGCTGATGGGAGATAGTGTTGTACTTTTTAGAGGACAGGACTGTCTATTAAAAATAAAAGTGGTTTTGAAAACCAATGAAGGCCACCACATCTACCCACTAAGACTGACTGAGACTTGTCTTAGTGAGAAGAATCCCAGAGCTGCTGCTGCTCCAATCACTTCTGAACCCTTCAGACCGGGAAAGGATCCTCTAATCTCACTCTTTTCCTCCGCTCCCAGGATTAGGAACTAAAGGCGAGATGACCCAAAACGCCAATGCCAGCTTTTGGTCTATTTTGACGCCATATTCTTGATGTAAATGAACTGACATACACCAATACACCAAAACTAGGCGCGTTATACGCTGGGCACGACACTTTGTGATGCGCCTAAATATGGTGCCTATAGAGGCACATTACCTATGGTATGCGCCCCTGTCGCGCAATGCACGTTGATAGGCGAATTACATATACTACCAATGATATGCTATGTGCCGTGAGTTGCGCAATGTGCCTCTTTTGGCGTAATTCGCCTTTTTAGGCGTAATGTGCCTAGAAAGGCGCAATAAGTTTTCTATGAAAGGGATATGTGATGCCAGTTTATTGAAAGGATCGGACTTTCTGGCGCACTTCACTCTGATTTAATGTGCCTAAAACTGTCGTGGAAATGCCACTTTTCTGATATGTCGCCTTAAAATTGTATAGTTGAAATAGTGGACAGGAATAGTCAGGGCTGGTCTCAAGGATGTGTGACCTGTGTAACTGCAGAACACATCACTCCTCCTGAGGAAAAGAAGCTCGGTTACTGCCAATAAACCGGCTGCTGGGCCTTTCTATACTTTGTTCCCGCTGCAGCTTTACAACATTATCCCCCGTTCTCCATGTCCGGCCCATACATGGCCCACAAAGCTTTCATCAGTGCTATTTCTTCTCATCTCCCTCTCTTGGGGTTTTACCATCCCCCAATTTTTGGTAGATCCCATGGACATGACATAAAGGCTGTTAAAGGGGTTTTGCCACAAAGTAAAATTGACGTGGGAAGCTTGCAAATAAAATAACAAACATTTTCACCATTCATTATTATTACAAATTCTGTACCATTTTTGTTTTAGCTGCTTCTTTAGTGATCCATTGTTTACAGCTCGTCTCCAGGGGATACGACCAGGGCAGAGAGCTCCTCGGTCCTGGTTAGACATGCGCAGACATCACCTCTCTTCTTTGGCAGCTACCGAGTGTTCAAACCCCAGTTGTTGCTGTCACTCTACTCCCGTCCGCTGTACTCCTTAGTAATTAGTCAAACAGTGCAAATAAATAAAAAAGAAACCTCCAATCAGGTCTGCGCATTGATAAAAAGAAATAAAATCCACAGCTTTGGTTCCTGCAGGGATTTGAACCTAGGACTCTTGTGCTGTAAAGCAAAAATGTTACCTCTGAGCTACAGTGTAGCTACTTACAATTCTATACATAAACAGACCTTTCTTTGACTAGAGAGAGGAAAGGCTTGGTGATGTCATCCTGCAGGGTCACATGATATGTAATTCAAACATATCCCACACGCCCCCTTCTGAGCACACAGAGCTGAAGAGCTGGAGGCAGGAGGTATGAAATGAGATTGTGGCAAAACCCTTTTAAGTGAAAGGCCCACCTCTCAGACTCGCACCTATCTCCAGAACAAGATGGGATGTCCCCCATACCCCATCCTACTTTGTGCTGTGGCCAGGTCTCTCTCCATTGACGTCTAATGGATTTCCAAACACAGCTGTGCTGGGATGTATTCAGAACGCTCATAGAGATAAAGGGAGGGAACCGAGCATACGTGGCCCACGCTCCATTCATAGTGTCCGCAGGATCATAGTGGGAGTTCGGGGGACATTTTATCCTGTGCATCAGTCACAAGTTTGTAAGATTGGAATACACCTATAAACAGAGACATTCGGGATGAAAAAAATAAGGGAAGAGATTACAGCCTCAATGTAAGAGGCAGTCAGGGAAAGAAGAGAAACTTGGTTTACAGTCCTCCTTTGTGCTGTGCCCACTCTTATTTCTGTCTAGTAATTCATCCATTTGGTTATAGGTTAATCTCCTGGTTAAGAAGACTGCCTGACTCATCAGAGGGTTGGTGTATGTATGAGTGTGTATATGTACATTAGGGCTGTGGAGTAATCACATTACTGAGATGAATCCAAATTTGTGGGCGGTTCTGTTTTTGAACAGAATTGTACACATGGCGACTCCCGCCCTGCAATACAGAGTGATTGATCGTGCCATGCTGCTATTATGATGTTTCTGCTGACGGGTTGTGTACTATATCCTTATGGCTGTACATTGTATACGGGCACACAGACAAGTACATGGGATGCAGGAACACTGTGGGTGTAGTAGTTGTGAGGGATGCAGGGACACTGTGGGTGTAGTAGTTGTGAGGGATGCAGGAACACTGTGGGTGTAGTAGTTGTGAGGGATGCAGGAACCTGGTGTAGTAGCTGAGGAAAAAAAGGTTGTGGCTAATAAAAATCCAAAGGGACTTAAATACCTTTCATACCTCCTGCATCCAGCTCTTCAGCTCTGTGTGCTCAGAAGGGGGCGTGTGTGATTTGCATATCATGTGACCCAGCAGGATGATATCACCATGCCTTTCCTCTCTGTAGTCAAAGAAAGGTCTGCTTATGTAAAGCATTGTGAGTAGCTGAGAGGTAAAGTTTTTGCCTCCAGGTGCAAGGGTCCTCGGTTCAAATAACTGCAGAAACCAAACCTGTTCTATGTTCTCTATCAATGCAAAAACCTCATTGAGGTTTCTCTTTTTTATTTATTTGCACTGTTTGACTAATTACTAAGGAGTACAGCGGACGGGAGTAGAGTGACAGCATCTGGGGTTTGAACACTCAGTAACTGCCTGAGAGGAGAAGTGATGTCTGAGCATGTCTGACCAGGACTGAGGAGCTCTCTGCCCTGGTCGTACGGTGCACGGTGCAGAATTTTTAATAATAATAAATGGTGAAAATGTATGTTATTTCATTTGCAAGCTTCCCACATTAATTTTACTTCGTGGCAAAACCCCTTTAAATGATCTACAGCTCGATAAGATGTATAGTTAGAGGAAAATATACCCGGTCCAGTTCTATCTCATCCTCAGCTTCGATTGATGATGCCCAGAAATTAAAAGGAAGAAGGACTCTCAAGCAGGACAGTCCCTTTAAGAATTATTCATTATGCAATTATGAGGACAAAAATGGGATAAGAAAAATTATCTCCCCTAATTATGAGCCCTTGGAATAGAACATACCAAAGGGTGAAATTTCTGAGCAACAGACCCAGGTGGACTGAGGCCTGCGTGCTCGAATCATGGTCCGTATAACGGAACCCAACAAACCCAGAGGATCTAGGACTGCAGTCTCAACAGCCCCGCAGAGAAACTGCAACCGCAGTACAGTGGGTTGGAGCAGAGGGCCCTGCAACAGAAGGCCTGGGCGTAAAGGAGACGGTCAAGGACCGTTTGCCAATCGAGCATGAGGTCCGCATACCACGACCTGCGGCCCTAATCCTAAGGTGAAGGGCACAGCTGGTATCTTCTTGGAGTCGCGGCACTTGAGCCCTCGAGGAAGAAGGGCACAGGGTTAAAAAAGGCGGGTCAGACCAACCTGCCCCAAGGCAGGACCAGCAAGTCCACTGCCAGCGCCGGGGGATTCCTGGCCCTGACTATATACCTCGGGCACTAGGAATTGAGGCGAGACGCCACCATGTCGACGACTCGTGTACCTTACCTCCGGCAAGAAAAGTTAAACATTTCCGACAGATGATTGGCCAAATTGGTTTTCCACCCATGGAAGGGGAATTGCCAACCAGGGCAGTACCGCTGCGCTGCCAGCGAAGAACCTCTGCATTTATCTGAGAGAACTGCTCGGCCTCTGGAGTCACCCTGAAGATTCCGACATGCCACAGTCGTGGTGTTGTCGGACCGAATCCGAACTGGGTGCCCCCGGATGAAAGGGGAACTCAATGAGAGCGCTTCAGGAAATAGTTTGGGGTTCCAGCTCATTGATCTGACAACTGGCTTCCCCGAGTGAATAGAGACCCCAAGTCGTCCGGGCGCCGGAAACGGGGCCTTGCGTCTGTGGTGATGACCAGCCATTGCGGAGACAGAAATTACCTCCCTTGATGTCATACCGGGAAGGCTAGCCACCAGCCCAGGATGAGACGAGCCTGGGGTGGCAGGCGCACCGCTGAGACCAAGGACATTGGAGACCTGCGTCACTGAGACAGGATTGCCCGCTGCAGGGGGCGAGCAAGGAGCTGCGCAAAGGACCACGCCTCGGAGGCGGTCCTCAAGCTGCCAAACGCTCGCATGCAACTCTAAAGAACATACCGGGTGCGATACAGAGATAGGGGATCGACTGAGTGCTGTAGCTTCAAGACGGGAGAGAACCCTCTGGAACCTGAGTGAGAATAAATTATCCCTCAAAATTCCATCCCATGATGGAATCAGACCGGGATTGCTGCAAATTACCATCCAGCCGAAGCGCGCTGCAAACTCCAGGGAATCCTGATGCTGACCCCGCAGGCGCATTTGAGGTGGGACCAAACCCCTGATGCGAAGGATCATCATTAGGGGTGGCAAGAGCTACATGAGGACCCTTGGTGCAGCTGCGAGGCCGAACAGCAGAGCTCTGAACAGATAAATGTCGAGTGCCTACTGTGAAAACACAGGGACCGCTGATAGACCTGGGACATAGGGACGAAAAAAAAACTTGATGTCCAAAGCAGATAAAAAAGCTCTCTGCGCTCCCGAGAGGCTACCGCTGACCGGAGCGATTCCAGTGGAAACCGGCCCATATGCATACCGGTTGATCTCTTTAAGGGCCGACATTGGCGCTAGTGAGCTGCCCTTCATGGGAACCCTAACAGGATTTGAATAAGACCCTAGAAAGAACGCTCAGACTCGGAGGCCAGCATAATCCCTCCTTGCCGGAGGAGAGTGCGGATTGCCAGAGGGAAACCGACAGCCGAGCCAGAGCCTCGAGCGCGGAGGAAGCTGCAACCGTGCTGGGGAAGCCAAACAAAGTGAATCCTGAAGTGGCGACCCTGCAAACCCAGGCATCGCTGACCCGAACCTGCCAGATCTCCTGGAACTGGAGGAAATGCCCCCACCCCAAAACCGATTCTCGGGTGGGGGCCAGCTCCTCAGACCGAGCGCTAGTTGGGTAAAAGGCGCTTGCACATTCTGCGAGACCATTACGTGAATGCCGCAGCACTGGCTGGCCCTGAGGGGGGGAGTATACTACAACTGTCTGTGGCCTCCCAAAAAAACGCTTACCGCAAGCGAGCGGAAGCGCAACCAATAACTCCTTGGCGGCTGCAACCCCGCCAAAAATTCTAGCTCCAGGGAACGGCGAACGGCCACTACATTGGCCGACGCTCTAGCCATAAAACGGGTTGACACCAGTGAGACTTTACTGGGACCGCAGAACCTCTGAGAACTGGGAAGCGGGATTCCACAACCCCCTGTGGAAGCTTCCAGCCGATAGCCGCTACTGCAGCTGCTACGACCAGACCATGCACGCTGAACTGCGGAGACGCAAGCGCAGGTCGCAGGGCTGCCCTGGCCGCCCCCAAGGCGGACTTACAACAACCCATGAGGACGCCTATCTGTGCCGTCATCAAGGACCGCCACGTCCGCGACAGGGATGGCTGTAGGCTACTTGAGCCAGGTGACTGGGGTGACCCCTGATGGGACCACCGACCACTATGACCCTGATCCTCCAGGACAGGACGAAGAGAAATTAAGTCGTCTGGTAGAAACAAAACCGGCCCGACCAGATGTTTCCACTTCCTAGAAAAACAGTTCTCCACTTCAGGAGGTGCGGAAACCCAAACGCTGTCCCCCTGCTGCCCTTTAAGGGAGACCTCCTCCTGGGAGGCTGAGCCATTTCCTCACCCTTAACATGGGAAGGGGGTACCCGACAGCTCTGATAAAGGGCTTGGACCGCTGCTGTCATACCATCAACCCTGTCTGGCCCAAAGCCAGAGACAGGGGAGTCTCCAGAAGCTTTCACATCCGTCCTAAATAGCCCGACTAAGGGCTTGGACCGCTGATGCCGCATCATCGTCTCTGTCTGGCTCAGAGTCAGAATCAGAGGAGTCCCCACTTGAAGAAGCCATATCCAGGCATTGAGCTTCTATCTCCCACCACCGTCTGATGGGAGAGAGCTTGGGAAATAACGAGGCAGAGAGAACTCTAACACTTATACGTGAACAACGCGTACGGGCTGCGCTGGGCGCTGGACCCAGGGAGGTGCGAGGCTGGGCAGCGAGCAGCGACGGCATGCGCTCTATGGTGAAACCATAACCTGCGGCACCCTGAACAGGGTGCCCATTGCTAGTGAGTGAGATGACATGGCCCATTATGAGGACACTGACCCCCAGCAGGGGGCGTCAGGCCCAGTTGTGGCCAGCAGAGGAGAAGCGCAACGGGCACAAAGTGCACTGGGGCTAGCCAACAAGAATATTCTTGGCAGTGGGCGCAGGCGACGCAAGACGCCACTGTTTTGGGTGCGGCGGCTTTAACCCCTCATCCTTGAAAACAGACATGGCTGCAACGCGCGCGGGGCAGGGATGGATGGCCCAGAGGAGGACAACTTACCATCTCAAGATGCTGTGTCCTCCCCTGTGCCCCCCAAAATGCCTCGCTTTGACGCAAAGTGCTCCGCAGCGGGCGGCTGCGCCCCGCAGCACACGGGAGCGAGCGGTGAGGTGCCAGACCAGGACAGGTCTTGTACCCCACTAGGGAACCATGGCCCGGCCGAGGGCGACAGCGGGGGTCAAGAAGCCCCAGCTGGAGCTTCGACCCAGGGGACTACCCTGAGCCAGCGTGTGGGTGCCGCGCCCGGGGGAAAAAACTTCCCTCCACGGGTGCACTCCCTTGCTGCCCAGTACTCCACTTGAAAAGCTGGGGGGGGCCACAGGAAAACAGAATTCCTGCGGCCCAGGAAGAAAGTGTTAAAAACCCCCGACCACCCCCAAGACGGAGGAAGTCGGGGTACTCACCGATCCGACATCTTCGGGTGTCTCGGCATCACCCCTTCGGTACCATAACACACAATGGTGAGGTTACTGGAATCCATGAAAAGCTGCGGAGGCGGCAGGTGGGGACGGGTGAGCGGCGAAAAGGAAGGCCAGCCAGCACAAGAACCGACTGGTTTCCTGTGGTACCACTATGCCTTGACGACCCCCCTGATAGGTGAGAGCCGGGCGCTCGATCACCTTCCAACGGGTGAGAGCCGGGTGCTCAATCACCTTCCAACGGGTGAGAGCCGTGTGCTCAATCACCTTCAACGGGTGAGAGCCGTGTGCTCAATCACCTTCAACGGGTGAGAGCCGTGTGCTCAATCACCTTCCAATAGGTGAGAGCCGTGTGCTCAATCACCTTCCAACAGGTGAGAGCCGTGTGCTCAATCACCTTCCAACAGGTGAGAGCCGTGTGCTTAATCACCTTCCAACAGGTGAGAGCCGTGTTCCTTCCTGCAAAGGAAAGAAAAATAACAAACTCTGCAGAGCAGCGTATGCCTCCTACAGACATTAAGCTGAAAACTGATCAGCCTGGCGTCAGCAGGAGGGATATATGCCGTCAGGGCAGGTCTAACATGTTTGATCCGCCTAGTGTCCGCCTCCGAAGGCAAGAGCCTATACCCACGGTGCTGTGTCCCCCAATGAATTATTGGCGAGAAAGTGGGGTTATTTAGCTTGGAAAAAGACAGTTTAGGGCAGGTTTAGTGGCCATATATAAATATGTGAAAGGACAGTAACATCTCTTGTGTGGTCTTTTTACACCATGTCCTGTAACTATGACAAGGGGACATCCTCTATGTGTAGAGGAAAACAAAAGAGGGAGAGAGAACACTAAGCACTCCCTAGTGCATTAAAATAATGAAATATATGGTGAGTGGACAATGCTTAAGCGCTCACCTTGTAATGTTGTGCTGTTTACAGGAGGCACAACACTCCATCTCACCAATTGCCATATAACCAGTACTCAGATTCTTAGGAGTCAGCGGCTTCCTCGTGTGTTTGCCCCTCGCTCACCGGCGTGGGTAAACGAGATAACATCCTATATATCGAGTATAGACTTTACGGGGTCCAGTTTGACTAGAACGAGACTGGTTAACAAGATCTGTAGTGCTAATACTCCATGGATTAATAAACAGATACTTTATTGGAAGCTACAAGTTTCGTGTCTGTGATAAAAACTTCATCAGATTTCAGATGCATGATTATCCAATGAGAGGCGTACGTTTTCCTATAAGCCCTAGGTGGAAAGCCCATCTCTTTTCTAATCTACGGATTCCCTCAGTGACTTCTGAGTAACTGAAGAGTTAAGAATGCAAGATGGGGGAAGTAAGGCCTCTCCAGGAAGAAGGCAGTGACCGTTTGTTAGCAGTCCATCCTTCCCAAATGTTTTATACATTGTGCTCACTGAGTGTTGTGTATAAAGAATAGCCAGAAAGTTTCTGGCTATCTGCCTACAAGCCCTGGTGGTCATGAGATCACCAGACTCAGATTAGGGGTCTGTATTTCCCCTGTAACTGGGGCTGCCTTCTAAAAAGAAAGTCGACGTTATCTACAAATGATTCCCAGATGCCTTTTTTGACCCCATGGGGGGCACAATATGTAAACAAAATTAAATAAACACACAAAAATATTTTTCAAAAAAGCCCAAACAATAGCTTGTAGTTCTGCCCCCAAAGACACTAAAACGTCCATAATGTGAAAGCGCCACAGTTAAAAAAAATTGTTTAGGATCACTTTGGTTGTTGAAAAAAAAAATAGTTTTTCATTTATCTTTATAATAAATAATTAAAAAATTACATCAAATAAAGCTTCAAGTATTATGGAAAAAGGGAAAAATGTGTAGAACTAATTGAGAATGATTAATAAGCATAAGAAAGCAGTATCGTGTTCAAACCCTGATCTACTATAAAAAATGACAATGAGCCCGGTCAGAGAGAGGGTAAATGGCGCAGACAGGAAGTGGTTAAAAAACCCATGTATTTAGTCATGTCTATTACCTGGAGAAATAAGGGTCTGCTCCTCCTCCATTTTGATATCCATGCACAGATCCTCTATATTGACATCCTTGTAGAGATCCTCCATCTTCACATCTCTGTACCGATCCTTATGTTCTTCTACATACTCCCACTCCTCCATAGAGAAATAGACAGCGATGTCCTGACACCTTATAGGAACCTGACACACACAATGATACAGTCATCACCCAGACCCCTCCAGTGGTGTTACTGTATAATATCCCAGCATTCCCAGCAGCATCACCTCTCCAGTCAGCAGCTCAATGATCTTGTTGGTGAGTTCTAGGATCTTCTGTTCATTGATTTCCTCATGTATCAAGAAGAGAGGTGCGGGCCCCGTGATTAAGCTCAGGGTTCTTCCCCATCCTTCAGACACAGGAGCTGGAGAGCAATCACTAGAGGTCTTCTTCACTACTGTGTAATCCTGTTTATGGAGAGATACATTGATAAATATCACTACAAACATTTCCAGAGCCCCCTCCCCTCTCCAGTCATATCATCTGTTATTACCATGGATAAGAATGATGTAATGTTACATCAGAGCCCCCTCCCCTCTCCAGTCATATCATGTTATTACCATAGATAAGAATGATGTAATGTGACATACAGACACCCCCTCTCAGTATATCATCTGTTATTACCATAGATAACGATGATGATGTGACATCAGAGCCCCTCCCTCTCCAGCTTATTATTATTACCATAGATAAGAATGATGTAATGTGACGTCATCAGAATCTCTCCCCTCTCCAGACATATCATCTGTTATTACCATAGACAAGAATGATGTAATGTGACATCATCAGATCCTTCTCCCCTCTCCAGTCATATCATGTTATTACCTAATAAGAATGATGTAATGTGGAGCATCATCAGAGCCCCTCCCCTCTCCAGTCATATCATCTGTTATTACCATAATAAAGAATGATGTAATGTGGCATCATCAGAGCCCCCTCCCCTCTCCAGTCATATCATCTGTTATTACCATAATAAAGAATGATGTAATGTGGCATCATCAGAGCCCCCTCCCTCTCCAGTCATATCATCTGTTATTACCATGGATAAGAATGATGTAATGTGACATCATCAGTATCTCTTACCTCTCCAGTCATATCATCTTTAATTACCATAGATAAGAATGATGTAATGTGACATCAGAGCCCCTTCCCTCTCCAGTCATATCATCTGTTATTACAATAGATTAGAATGATGTAATGTGACATCAGAGCCCCCTTCCCTCTCCAGTCATATCATCTTTATTACCATAGATAAGAATGATGTAATGTGACATCATCAGAATCTCTTACCTCTCCAGTAACCTGTAAGATTATTTCTAGGGTGAGATTTAATATTCTCTCCGCCATCTTGTCCTTGTCTCTAATCATCCTTGGCAAGTCAGGAAAATTATCTTATATAGACAATATCAACAGAGAGGATCCTGAATTGTAGACACCTAAACGGAAGAAGAGGAGACAATGTAAAAAACACACAAATAGCCTTTATAGGAAGCTTCTCCATGTTCAAGGTCACAGAGCATTGTATTCTCACATGAGCGCTCCACCATCACTGGCAACAGCGGGGTTACCAGTATGTATATGGCACTGTGACCGCTGTAGACCATCACAAGCTGCAGTGATCACATGACGTACACTCACCGGCCACTTTATTAGGTACACCTGTCCAACTACTCGTTAACACTTAATTTCTAATCAGCCAATCACATGGCGGCAACTCAGTGCATTTAGGCATGTAGACATGGTCAAGACAATCTCCTGCAGTTCAAACCGAAGCATCAGTTATTGGGAAGAAAGGTGATTTGAGTGCCTTTGAACGTGGCATGGTTGTGGTGCCAGAAGGGCTGGTCTGAGTTTTTTAGAAAATCGACCCTTTTCAGTCCAAACATTTAGTTTAAAGGGAAAGGTGGAAAAACTCCTTCCGGCATCCTGGTTCCGAAAAATGTTTTTAGGGAAAATCAAAGGAATCCCCCAAATGTTCACTGAAAAGAAAGGAAAAGTGACTCATAGCACCCGTTAAACCAAAGACATCTTAACACCATGGGGGAATTTGAGGAATGGGAACACAGGGGCCCCCAACCGGTCATCCTTTACAAGAAAGGGATAACTAGGCCCTTTCCCAGCTCATCGAAATTACATAGTAAAGTTTGAAAATTAAAAACTTGAAATTCTTTTTCATTCTGCTGGAATTAGGGTAGTAATTCTCCGAAAACGGGCCTGGTCCACCCTCCTTGGAAACGGTTATTTGTTTTGAAAATTTTGGGGGATTTTTGGATTTTGGGCCCGGAAAAATGAGAATGTAACACCTGTTTTTAGGAAGAATTCAGTTAAGGCAAGGGGGTCAGTTCTACATGGGTCCTAAAAGTGGCCGGTGATTAAACTGGCATACACTGCTAATTTTGGGTTTCATCTACCAAAGGTTGGGTTTTTAAGGGCCCAAAATTTTTTACAGTTCAGTTCGTCCCTTCGACTTAAAGGAATTTTATCACAAAGCAAAATTGATATGAGAACCTTAAAAAATAAACATTTTCACCATTTATAATTATAAAAAATTATGTACCAGTTTTGTTTTAGCTGCTTCCTTAGTGATCCATAGTGTACAGCTTGTCTCCAGGGGATACGACCACTGACAAGAGCTCCTCAGTCCCGGCCGCACATGCTCGGACATAACTTGTCCTCTCAAGCAGATACTATCAGTACACGGACCCCAAAAGTCTGGACGAGCTTGTCTCCATTGTGGAATGGTACAAGCGCCTCCAGGGACTGCATCCACCAACGCAGACAGGGAACTTCCCTGCCCCAAAAGGGGAAAGTAAACGTCCTGTAGGGAGGCGGTCATGGTTGGGTGGAAATGGGGAAAGGTTGCCCATGCCAAAAAAGGACCTTTTACCCAGAGCCCGGGGCCCCATTGTTTGCTGGCGGTGTCAAGAACTGGGACATTTCGCCCCACGATTTCAACTTCAGGAGAACCCAAGGTCTGTGGTGTTATACGGCGTACGTGGTTGTTTGTGAGGCCTGCATATACCACTCATGCTGAGACTGACTGGTGGTGACCGGTGGGAATGTATGGTCAAAATTAACGGACACTCGGTCCAAGCTCTCATGGATTCCAGGAGTTTGGTGACTCTGGTACAAGCCAGGCTGATGGGCTCAGACCAACTCCAAACCTGCTGTCTAGGAGTGGTCTGTATTCATGGCAATACCAGAGACTACCCCACTGCCATACTCACCCTAGAGACTCCCTGCGGGGCTGCACGACATTAAGTGGCCATCGTGGCGAACTTACCCCACAGTACTTTCTTAGGGTGTAACGTTCCCTTTTGCTGGGATTTGTGGGAGGATAAACGAGGTCAAGTGTATAATGATGTACCTCTTGTAAAGGGTAAATGCAAAACGGATGATGTGTCCACCCAGGTACAAGAAGAAACAGATATTTTTCAATTGTCAGTTCTGGTGGGGGACCCAGAGGAAAACCCCTCTGAGCAAGAGTTCTCTTCCTTGCCGGTATCGAGGGGGAACTTTGGTACTGAGCAGCTGAAGGACCCAAACCTGGTAAAGGTTTGGAAAAACGTTAAGGTGATAAACCCCAGGAACCAGGTGAGGAGCTGTCTACCCTCATTTTGCCGTAAACCAGGATTTGCTATACCGGGTGAAAAGGAAGCCAACCAAGGTGGTAGAACAGTTGGTGGTACCTAGGACATATGTTCCCATGGTTTTGGAGCTAGCCCACTCCCTTGTGTCGGGGGGACACTTAGGGGTGGAGAAAACTAGAGAGAGGGTGGAACATAATTTCTACTGGCCGGGAATCTACAGGGCGATTGATGAATTTTACCATTCTTGCCTGGAGTGCCAGAGTAACGCCCCAAGGCCCCATTTTCGGAGTCTCCTAATTCCTCTGCCAATAATAGATGTCCCCTTTGAACGGATAGGCATGGATCTGGTAGGGTAGTGCTCCCTAAGTCGGCCAGGAGACATCAGCACACCTTAGTGGTCCTAGAAAGGCCATTCCCCTTAGGAACACCTCCTCAAAAGGTATAGCAAAGGAGCTGTTCCAGATGTTCACCCACACTGGTATCCCAAAGGAGATACTAAATGACCATGGTACCCCATTTATGTCTAAGGTGACCAAGGAACTCTGCTGGCTGCTAGACATTACCCACCTCCGTACCTCTGTATATCATCCCCAGACAAATGATCTGGTGGAGAGGTTCAATAAGACCCTGAAGGCGATGCTTAAAAAGGTGGTGGATAAGGATGGGAGACACTGGAACCGCCTACCTAATGTTCTCCATATGGGAGGTGCCCCAAACGTCCACAGGATTCTCACCTTTTGAGCTCCTATATGGTAGACATCAGAGGGGACTCCTTGACATAGCCAAAGAGACTTGGGAACAGGAAACTACCACATATAAAAGTGTGATCGAGCGCATTGCGGAGCTGCAGGACAGAATCATGGCAGCTTTGCCCATAGAGAAAACAGCAGCAGGCCCAGGAAACCCGAGCCAGGGTGTACAACCAGTCAGCAAGTGTCAGAGTGTTTCAGCCAGGTGACAGGGTGCTAGTGCTCATACCAACAGTCGACAGCAAGTTCCTGGCGAAATGGCAAGGAACTTATGAGATCAAAGAGTGGGTTAATGAGGTAAATTATTAAGTATTCCAGCCAGGTAAAAGAAAACCTTATCAGATCTACCACATCAACCTAATCAAGCATTGGAAGGGCCATGAAAGTCTCACAGCAATAAGCAGACATAGAGGCCCTCCAGATGTAGCGTTACCACCCATCTGTATCTCTGAGTCTTTGTCCAAGGCCCAGGGACAAGAAGTTAGAGAGCTCCTACAAAGGAACAGACGTTTTTTTTTCGGAACTGCCAGGTCGCACCAGGGTCATTAAACATTACATCATTACAGAACCCGGTCAGAAGGTACATTTAAGATCATATAGGGGACTTGAAGCCCAGAGTCAAGCGATTGCCGAAGAGGTTAAAAAGATGCTAGTCCTCGGGGTCATAGAAAAGTCCGAAAGTGGGTGGTCGAGCACCATAGTGCTTATACCCAAACCGGACGGCAGATTGTGATTTTGTAATGATTTTCGTAAGCTAAACGAAATATCAAAGTTCGATGCCTACCCGAAGCCCCGGCCTGGTTGAGAAGTTGGGACCCGCAAAATATATCAGCACATTAGATTAACCATAAGCTATTGGCGTTCCCATCACAAAGGAGGGCAGGGAAAAAATGGCTTTTCCCACCCCAGACGGACATTATCAGTATGTCATCCTTTCCTTTGGTCTACATGGGGCTCCGGCCACATTCACAGGATGATGGACCTCATACTGCAACCCCATAAGGAATATGCGGTGGCATATTTGGATGACATGGGGGGTATTTAGCACAGATTGGAAGTCCCACCTAACCAGAGTGCAAGCAGTCCTGGACTCCATAAGGGCAGCAGGTTTAACTGCCAACCCAAATAAGGGCGCCATAGGACTAGAGGAGGCCCACTATCTTGGCTATGATATTGGGAGAGGGGTCATCAAGCCCCAAATGGGTAAAATTGAGGCAACTAAAAATTGGCTTCCAAGAAGCAGGTCAGAGCCTTCCTAGGAAGTGCAGGGTACTATAGGAGGTTTGTGCCCAATTTTGGCTCCATAGCAGCCCTTCTTACGGACCTAGCAAAAGAGACAAAGTCCACTATGGTCAAGTGGAACCAGGAGGCTGAACAAGCCTTTCGAAAATTAATAGAGGTACTTTTTGAGAGACCCGTAATTATCACGCCAAATTTTAAGAAAGAGTTTATGGTCCAGGCAGATGCCTCAGAAGTGGGCTTAGGAGCTGTTCTGTCGCAGCTAGTCGAGGGAGAAGAACATCCCATTGTATACCTCAGCAGGAAGCTGTCGGCAGCAGAGAAAAATTATTCAATAGTGTAAAGAGAGTGCCTGGCTCTCGAATCGCTGTGATACTACCTGATAGGTAGACTGTTTAGAGTAATCACTGACCATTCCCCTTTACAATGGATGGCCCAAAATAAAGGGAAGAATGCAAGGGTGACCCGGTGGTTCCTGGCCCTAGAGGACTTTAAGTTCTCTGTAGAACATTGCGCAGTGCTCAGATAAGCAAGAGTTTTGTTGTTTATGTTTGTATTGCTGTGCATATTATTGCCATACGTTTGTTTTCGGCAAATAAATATACGGAAGCAACCATTTGTACCATAAAACTGCCTCTGTCTCGATGTCTGAAGGACTTACGCTGTGATCCCAGAGCCATGCACACTCACAAAATATATATTAAAAATAGCAGAAACTTTAAGTTCTCTGTAGAACATCGCCCCAGGTCACAACAAGCCAACGCAGACAAGTTGTCCTGAGTGCACAACTTCATGGCACAAGGTGCTCCACCCCACAGGTCTGAGCAGAAGGGGGGGATATGGAAGGCAGCAGCTGGGAAGGTCTGCAATGGGCTCTATATACCAGCCAGGTTCTGGACATATACCTGGAGGAGTCCAGAAAACATGTCACCAAGTTATGGAACCTTGGTGAAATGGAAAGCCAGTTAGACATGTATCAAGAGCATCAGGCTTTTGACACACGATTCTTTACAGTAGGCTTTCAGCATCCGCGGGTCACCTTTTATCATTGGATAAGCATAGGGCAGGTTGGGTGCTTGCTTCCCATGTTCCATGCCGGGATTAACCTGGCCTATTTAAGGTCAGCAGGTAAGTCTACCATTTGGGTTGGAGACGGTTACACTGATACACCCTATTCATGTTGCTACTAAGGTGTTAGTGAGGGAACTACACCTACGTTTAGTAAGTGCTCGGATGAGCAGGAATTTTGTCGTTTACGTTTGTATTGATTGTGCATTTTATTGCCTATAACTCGTTGTTTTACGCAATAAACATACGGAAGCAAGGTTACTTATTATTATATTAAAGTATTATAATAGATGCTAAATAATGAAAAACTAGACACGACAAGTATTGAGAAAAATAGGAAAAGTTTATTACACTTAGCTTCGTGATGTAATGAGTTCAGTTCACTGTGTGGGGAGCCCCGTCCACAAAGTCTTAACGTCTTATGGCCCAGCAATAAGGATTCAGTGATGGTCTGGACACAGCAGAAGCACGTAAGCACGTGTCTGGCTGTTCCAGTAGAGGCTGAAGTAATGGCCATAAGACGTGGTGTTTTATAGTGATGTTCGAGCTGACAAAAGGTTTTTCAGGCCTGTGTCTGGGGCTGACCATAGATAGACTTGACTCCTTGGAGCAGGGGTCTGATCTCATTATATCTCATTATACTAAAAGCACGATGGGGGAAGTTCCTTTGATCTCTTATTCTTGAAACAAAGGTTACAAAGGTCAAGCAGGAATAGTCTATAGTATGACGTTTGACATATGAGTAACAAGTGCACACAGCCACCGCAAAAGTCCTTGCCAGTATACTGCAAGGACACAATGTATGGATATCTCTTTATATAGTACTGAAATGAGGCAATAAAATGTAATTCCCATTACAACAGTTTGTATCATACAACTGCCTTTGTCTCGATGCCTGAAGGACTTACGCTGTGATCCAAGAGCCATGCACGCTCACAATATATATATTAGCAAATGATCAGAAACCGATGAGTTATATGTTCAGAGTACGGTCCTCAATCCAGTATTGAGGATCACCTTAGTCACAGAAGATGGGCAATTACAGTTTTATCGAAACAGAGTAGACAAAAACCAAGAACCTAAAATTGTCATGTATTCTAAAGTAGCAGCAATAATTTTTGAAAAAATTCCTACATTCTCTGTGACTGTTTTTAGTGCTTACAGAGAGCTGCTGATATTGTGTTGTGTCTGCACCTCTGCCACAGAACCTACGACACAAAAGGGAACCAGGGCTAAAATGTGTAACAAATGTGGACTAAAGCTTGTGCAACACAATCCTGGCCCAACTGCCATAGTAAATCTGCCCGACTAGTTTGATTTCTGCGTTGGTCTAACTGTACGAGGACTTGTTTTCTGCAGGATGAGATGGAGGTTTCATTGCTTCCACCTTTAGAAAGAGGAGACTTACTGATTAAAGGGGGTTTCCAAGACTTTAATAACCTCCCTATTACCTCACACTGAGCTATCATAGAAAAAGACCCGCATCTCAACTCTCCATACACCTAGACCTTCAGTGCTTTAGAGAGCTCCTGTACCCCTCTCCCAGTTCCTTTGCTGATGACATCAAGTTCATGGATCATATGATGCTGTAACTAGTCTCAGCCTCAGCATGTGACCACAGAGGTCAGCGATTGGCTGCAACATCATGTGATCCATGAATGTGACATCATTAGTGAGGGACCCGTAGGGGGGCGACACTGGAGCTCTGGAACCGTGGTCATGGGAGAGGTAAGTACGGGGTAGTTTCCTAATTTACCCCTGTGGAAGGATTTTAAAAATCTGAGAAAATCAGTTTAACTTTTAATTGAAAGGGGTGGAGAAATTAAAAAAAATAACAAATACCAGTCTTTCCCCAGCATTGTTAGTGACGCATTAACTGTATTGTTCTTAAAAGTATCTCCCAAACAATACACAGAGGAGATGATTTAATCATGTTCTCTGTTTTGTCCATCAAGTAACCGACCAAGCTCATAGCAACCAAACGAGCTCAAGCTTTCCTCCAGAGCAGTATAAGAAATAAAAGCTGAGCTCTGATTGGTTGCTATGGGCGACAGGCGGTTTTGATAAATGAGGCTGTGTCTTTAAACTACTTTTTATATTGGGATCATTAGAGTCCGGCGCCCGATGCCCCTGGAGACTGCGGAGGATCGTCCTGCTGTGGGGTAAGAGGTGTAATAAGACCTGGATCAGTCATATCCCCAATCCCAGATATTACCCAATCTAGACTGTCAAACCATTAATCAATGATGAAATGTGAAGACCACCAGGAGACCACATGACCAGAATCACTTCCATGTCTGTCAGTCTGTAACTAACCAGAGCCCATGATCGACAAGTGTGGAGCCATGTAATAAGGGGTTAATAATAACCATGACAACAACACACCTACCTCCACCTGCAGAGCTGTGACTGCCTGTGGCTGCCAGACCTGGGAGGAGTCATGTGACTGCTGTGTGCTGCCAGGGCCTGGGAGGAGTCATGTGACTGCTGTGTACTGTGAGGACCTGGGAGGAGTCATGTGACTGCTGTGTACTGTGAGGACCTGGGAGGAGTCATGTGACTGCTGTGTGCTGCCAGGACCATGGGAGGAGTCAAGTGATCTGCTGTGTGCTGCCAGTCCTGGGAGGAGATCATGCGACTAGCTTGGTGATGCTGCCATTGCCCTGGGATGATCATGTGACTGCTGTGTGCTGCAGGACCTGTGAGGAGTCAGTCACATGAAGGCAGGGGGGGTCCGTGAGACAGCTGTTGCTTTCCAGGACCTGTGATGATGTCACAAAGGAGGGAGGAGTCATGTAGACTGCTGGTTGCTGCCCAGGACCTGATGAAAGATGTCACATGGAGGGTGGAGTCATGTGACTGCTGTGTGCTGCCAGGACCTGGGAGGATGTTATGTAAAGTCATACTTACCAACTCTCCCTGATCGTCATGGAGACTCCCTGAAAAGGGGGAGTCCTCCTGGTCTCCCTGAAGAGTGGGTAAATCTCCTGCTATTGTAGGTTGGCCACCAGTTTTACTGCCAATGCCAGTGCCGGTGTTTATTTGACATGTCCATATCAAGTACTGTAACATTAGAAGACACTGCTTGGCAGCCTATTAGGGATGATTTCACATGACTTGTTTGGAACGCTGAATTTTCAGCACCCGAAAACAGCATCAAAACCACATCGTCTAAACGCGCTTCACCTTCATGAAGAGCGTTTTTGATGTAGGAATTTTGACTGAGGTTTTCCCTCTATACAAATATAATAGCATAGCAGAGAAAACCATGCCTGAAATATGGTCCAAAAAATTACGCTGCCACTATATACATTAGTTGCATGCATATATGGCTGAGAGGGAGGCCAAACATAGTGGACAGGTTGTCATGTTTGAAACCGGTTTAGCCTAAGCCAATGTTGCAACTAACCGTAGTATTATCTACATCTGGCAGTGGGATTGGCCATTTTTATATATTGTAATGAGCCAGGGTAAAGCCATCATGAGACGTTGCCCTGACATCATTTGGTAGCAGCGGGACCACATTGTAGCTCGCTCCGAAGGAAGCGTCTATAGATGTGCTTTGTTACCCAGCTTGGATGCTGGTTAGGAGATCCAATGTCCAGTAAAGCTGAAGGATACCACATCCCTTATCAGTAGTGTTGATTGAACCATTCGAGAAAAGTTAAGTTTGAGTTGAACTTCTTGATTTTTTTTTGAAAGAGAACCGAACCAAATTTTTATGTTTCTTTCACGTAAAGTTCGCGTTCGACAGTTTTAGTTTCATTTTTAGCTGCTTCCTGCACTTTTGGCAGCCATCCAATCAGTGCAGAGCACGAGAAAAGTGTCAAAAACATCATCACAGAGGTGTATGGCTCTCACCATGGCTGCTAAAATCACCATGACCATGTAAATGTATCTTCACTGTACTAGCCTTTGTGAAACAACCATATTCCAGTTCACTCTGTACTGTACAGACTGCTCTCTGCTCACTTGCATGCAGGCACAAGATTTGTTTCTTAGTGACAGGAAAAGCTTCTATTTAGATTAGTTAGTTAGGGGGTGTACCAGCAAGCTTAGGAATCATAGACAGCAATAGTTAGGAGTTTTTGTATTGGCCTTGGCTGCATTTTCCCACGCCAGAAGCTGTTTATATGTGACATTTGCAGGCTCACATAATGCCTAATCTCATAAACATCATACTCATATAATCATACTCAGTGCCCAAAAGTTTTACAGTTTTGGGGGTTCAGTTAGTGCATAACATACCATTACCAAATCTCCTATAGAAAGAAATCTATTTCAAATGGTGGTTGCTTGGTGAAAATTATTTTGATGCGCCCTAAAAGTCATGTTTTTTGTTCAGTTATGATATACTATATTGGTCATGAGAAGAACTAGAAGGTCAGAGGAATAGCAGATAGAGATACAAGACAAGGCATTCCTTGCCAGTGCTCTTGACAACACACAAGTGACACAGTCATCAGGTCGAAGTAACCGTCAGGCCTGCTCCATCGCTCTTGCTCAGTTCCCATAGTCTCATTACTGAACACATCCGCCAAACACTGTTCTCAGTGGTTAACAGACACCTGCATCCACGGTTTTACCTCCTCTTCCTCTCAGTCACAGCCACAAATGTCCATCATCACAGTCCCACTTGAGCAAACACAAAACACGGGCCGAGATGTCACAATCCCAATATAACCAGACCAGCTCTCCAGATAATCTATATTCTGAGGAGCTCTTTGATGACACAAAGTGGTTGGGGTTAGAAAGTATTTTAGAAGGTCAGCGAGCCGAAAAGAGGAGGATTTTGTCTGTCTGGACCCCAAACGCTATGAGCGAGGAGTAAGAGAAGCTGTGTCCGTCGGCAGAAATACCGAGCGTTCAGCAATGCCTCACTGTGCCTTTGGCTTCTAGCCTTCATCTCGATTATGTAGACTGTTAGGAAGAGGAAGTCACCTGTGATAATGATGACATTGCGATCAAAAGTGGTCTGTTTAGCAGCCATCTGCAAGCGCATCATCAGTGAGGAGGAGGATGATGGGGTACGTGTCATGCGTCCACCTCAGAAAGGGAGAGGGCCAGCCGTGGTCAGTGTTGGCAATGGGAACACCTGTACTTAGTTTTCACTAGATCAAAGAAGTCCAGGACTGTGAAGCCTGGGCCTTTTTTCGATCAAGCCCTCGGATTCCCGACTGATAGAAATGTTAAAATAATGACGTCCTATTGCTGAGAATTTCCATCAACGCATCAGTAGAGGAAAGAATCTAAACAAGTTTAATCACCACGAGAATGAACGAATCATATCATGTAAAGCATATAATTGCTGGTTTAAAAAGTCACTTGTGAGAAAAAACGCACACATCGTTCATGAGTATTCCAACCACCGTGATATTTCTGCCCTCCTAAATTCTCATGGCACTTGCAAGCCCATGCAGTTCCTCTGCTGCTTGAACGTGCAGAACAGCATGAGTCAAGCACACATGCCCCATTCGCCATATCCTGTCGTGCCATTCCCACCAGCACTCAGCCTAAACTTTCCCTCTTGCCACCAGTGTGACCATAATGCCGTACAGCGGACAGATCCGGCAATCCAGCCTTCTGTGTACCAGGTGTGGGAAGCATATAGGAACGCTTTCACCCAATACCATCTCACAAAGCCTGAAATGTCGTGCATTGCCAAGGCTGTTGGCATTGAAATGTTGCCTTTCTGACTGTGTGGACATACAGATGTCCCCCATGCCATGGCCCTGGTATGCACCCTATATCAATGCCCGAGTAGCATATCTTTGGCCAACTAAAGCAGTCCACTGCCCTGGCCAGACCATGTTGGCAGAAAAAGATCTCCAGTAGTGTTGGCTGCATCTGTGTCTAGTAAGACACAGATCAATAGGGAGAGCGTTACTCTCACTGATCTGCTCACTGGGTTTGGTGAATGATAGTGCCTCAAGGTGATGTTCTTGGGCTAAAACTCTTTTCCAAGTCCCAAACCCCAACTCGATGTTAGCATCACGTGCACAAGAAGAAACCAGACTGTCTGAAATTAATCTGTCTTGGAGACACACATCTCAAAAGAGCTGAGACGGCTCTGTGCAAACAGACCTACCATTACTGGGTGGGCTAAGAACCTTGATCGCCAAGGTAAGGTGGTGTGCGACAATGGAGAAATCTCCTCGCTTAGCCCATAAGGAACAGTAGACTTACACACATCCCTTGCCTAGCACACATACTCAACCTGGTTGTACAGAAATTTCTCAAGTGCTACCCAGGTCTTGACTGTATCCTAAGGAAGGCTCGAGTCTTAGCTCATACTTCCGGCATTCGTAACCTGCTTCGGCCCGACAGCCGATCAGCGTTGCAGCGTGATCCTGGGCCTCCCTTGTCAACCGTCAGAATGTGATGTGGCAACACGCTGGTGCTCCAGTGAAGCATCATAATGCCATTATGCAGTATGAAATGTCACATGGCCTGACTAGCAGTGGTGCAGACCTCGGGGTGGTGACCCATAGAGAGCGGAGACAGGTGGAGGAGCACTGCAAAATCCTTGGCAGTTTTGAAGAAGCCAAAAAATGGTCAGTTGGGATGATGCCATTGTCAGCATGACCATTGTAGTTATATTTTTACTGGAACATGCGTTAGGCACTCTGCGGCAGCGGGTCCCGGCAGTGATGGAGGAGGATGAGGCGGACACAGGGCTTTACTTGCGGGAGGATGTAGAAGGCCCGACTGTTTCACAATGTTATAGAGTGTTTCTATTTAGCGGGATTCGAGGCCAAGGGTGGGTGCAGGACTGCAGTTCAGCTCACAGAGATAAGAACATTAAGGCTTAGCCAGGGCTCTGGTGATGGTCCAGGATGAGAAAGTGAGAGGAGGCTCAAGGGTGACACACTGGTAACAAGAATACCCTTCAAGCTGTAAGAAGGTTGCACAGATTAACAGGAGGAAGTTTCCCGTATAGTAACCCCTCAACCTCGATGTTTTGGAGGATACTGGCAGCATTCTTACACATGATGCTTGGATGCTACATTTTACCCTTATCAACTGCTCAATCAAGGCAATAAAAAAACGACAGACTGATTACTGGGTGGCCACCCTCCTTGATCCACGTTACAAGACAAAAGTGAGCAATTTCCTTATACCCACAGAAATTGACAGTAGAATGCAAGAATTTGAGAGTGCTCATTGACCAACTCGAGACGTCTTTTCTGTCTTCACATTTTAATGTCACGTTGGAATAACATCAGCAACAAGGCAGCAGTAGAATGGCAAATAGCCGCAGCAGACAGTGTGGCAGAATCCTACTGGGTGACATTTTGCAATCGTTTCTTACCACCTCACCAATGCCTGCAAGGCAGGGCAGCATTCAGACAAACAGAGACTTTCTTAAGACCACAGTCCATGACTACCTGTGGCTCCGATGTTTTTGGACTTAGTCTGGACCCATTCAACTTCTGGGTGTCCAAACTGGATGAATAGCCTGATCTCGCTCAACATGCCATAGAAGTTTTATCTTGCCCAGCCGCCAGCATGATTTCGGAACGCACATTGAGCACAGCTGGTGAGGTGATAACTAACAAACGTACCCGTCTTTCCCCTACCAATGTGGATCGTTTCACATTTATGAAAATTAATCAAGTGTGGATCTCTGACGATTTTGTTGCCCGGTTGCCAATGTCACTGACTAGTAAACTATAGCACGTATTCTTGACAATGTGAAGTACACATTTAAACTACACTATATCTCATGTCTGTAGTTCCTGTGCCTGCTGCTTCTACAAATTTTATTCTACTGCTGCCAACAGAAATATACACCTGTATGACCTTGATGGGAACTGAATACAACTCTTACTCCTGCTCCTTGTAGCCCTCCAAATCTTTATTTTTTTAAATGCCTCCACCTGTACTACCACCAAATGTCCTAAGTCCTGTTATCCTGAACCTCGATGTTTCCCATTGGCATGTTCTCACTGTCACCAATGGTACTGCTGTCTAATCTAGTCCAGCCTGCAGAGGCATAAGTTCAAGTTCTTGGGCCCTTGTGCAAATATTGAAATGCCTCCCTCCCCTGTTATCATTGCTGTCATTAGTCATCTATTTAACATTTCGGGGACCTATAGAGCCAAATTACACGGTGACCCCACCCATTACTAGTTCCTATTTTTTAACATATCAGTGGGCCCCTTTTTGATTAGGGCCCCTGACAGGAGTACTATGTATACTGCCCTTTTGGCACCCCTGTATGTGACTGCAGCAAGAACATCCCAATGGGGATGGCAGGGGCGTAGTTATAGGGGGTGCAGTTGTTACAGGGCCCTGCATCCTGATGGGTCCCAAAATAATAAGCTGAATACATGGAACAACTTAGTGAAAAAAATTGGGGTCTCGGAGTGACAGGAAAATATTGAGAGGCTAAAATACTTCATTCTGTTCATTGGCTAACTGAAAATATGAGCACAGCTTGCAAGAAGGGGCGTAGCTATAGGAAGTGCAGCGGTAGCAGCTGCTATGGGGCCCTGCATGCTGAGGGAGTCCAAAAGCCCCTTTGCCACATAATAAGACACCAGTATTGGAAATGGCACATGGTAACTGGCAGGGGTGCCAATAGGGCAGTATAGACAGTACTCCTGTCAGGGTCCCGAATCAAAAAGGGGCCCACTGATATGTTAAAAAATAGGAACCATGTGCCACTTCCAATACCAGTGTCTTCTTATGTGTCATAGGGGCTTTTGGGCCCCCTCAGGATGCCGGGCCCCGTAGCAGCTTCTACTGCTGCACCTCCTATACTACACCCTGCTTGCAAGCTGTCCTCATCTTTTCAGTTAGTCATTGAAAGGAATTAAGTATTTTAGCCTCTCAATTTTTTTTCTGTCACTCTTCAAGCCCAATGTTTTTCACTAAGTTGTTCCACGTATCCAGTTTATTTTTATGGATTCTTATGGTAATTCCAGCTTCTCCTCACCTGTATAGGTATAAAAATTAACCCAAACATCTTCTCCCTTTGACCTTAATGGGGTTCGAACTGGAGTTCAAGTTTGACTTGAACATCGAGCCAAACGCCACTAAGTTTGAAGTTCCACTAAAACTTTTTACTGCTCGTTCATCACTACTTATCAGCTTTCCTCCAAAGCTGTTACACAGATGTAAAAAGGTGGTGTAGCTTTGTGTAAAAGAGGGCATGTCATGTAAAACAGCTGGTGTGGCCCAACAAAAACCATCATGGCGGCAAGCTGCAATTCAAAATCTCGCTGAAGGCCACTTCCAAAAGATGGCAAGCATGCATAAGGGGGAGAAGTCATGTGACTGCTGTGTGCTTCCAGAATCTGGAAGATGGAGGGGAGTAGTCAGGCAGTCACATGAGCGGCTACTGCTGCTTTGTGCATAACTGAACTGTTTTTGTGTAATTATTATTATTTATTTTAAAGCGTCATTAGTTCCAGGTCTCTGTACATTTAAGAGAGGTTATCTACAGTGAAGGAAATAATTATTTGATTCCTTGCTGTTTGTGTAAGTGTGCCCACTGACAAAGACATGAAGGGTCTATCATTTTAAGGGTAGGTTAATTTTTACATTGAGAGATAGAATATCCAAAATAAAATCCAGCAAATCACATTGTATAAATTATATAAATTTATTTGCATTTTGCTGAGCGAAATAAATATTTGATCCCCTACCAACCACTAAGAGTTCTGGCTCCTACAGACCAGTTATAGGCTCCTAATCAACTCGTTACCTTCATTATGGCCAGCTGTCTTAAATAATCACCTTTATAAAAGACTCCTGTCCACAGATTCAATTAATCAGACTCTAACCTCTACAACATGGGCAAGACCAAATAGCTTTCTGAAGATGTCAGGGACAAGATCATAGACCTGCACAAAGCTGGAATGGGCTACAAAACCATAAGTAAGACGCTGGGTGAGAAGGTGACAACTGTTGATGCAATAGTAAGAAAATGGAAGAAATACAAAATGACTGTCAATTGACATCGATCTGTGGCACTATGCAAAATCTCACGTTGTGGGGAATCCTTGATCATGAGGAAGGTGAGAGATCAGCCTAAAACTACACGGTGGGAACTTGTTAATGATCTCAAGGCAGCTGGGACCACAGTCACCAAGAAAGCCATTGGTAACACACTACACCATAATGATTTAAAATCCTACAGTTCCAGCAAGATCCCGCTGCTCAAGAAGGCGCATGTGCAGGCCCGTCTGAAGTCTGCCAATGAACACCTGGATGAGTCTGTGAGTGATTGGGAGAAGGTGCTGTGGTCGGATGAGACAATAATTGAGCGCTTTGGCATTAACTAAACTCGCCGTGTTTGGAGGAAGAGAAACGCTGCCTATGACCTAAAGAACATCGTCCCCACTGTGGGAAACATTATATTTTGGGGGTATTTCTCTGCTAAGGGCACAGGACTATTTCACTGCATCAATGGGAGAATGGATGGAGCGAGGAACCGTAAAATTCTGAGTGACAACCTTCTTCCCTCTGCCAGGACATTAAAAATGAGTTGTGGCTTGGTGTTCCAGCAAGACAATGACCCAAAACATACAGCCAAGGCAACAAAGGAGTGGCTCAAAAAGAAGCACAATAAGGTCCTGGAGTGGCCTAGCCAGTCTCCAGAGCTTAATCTTATGGAGGGAGTTGAAGCTCTGAGTTGTCAAGCTCCATCCTCAAAATCTTCTTTATTTAAAGATGATCTGCAAAGAGGAGTGGACCAAAATTACTTTGTGACGTGCATGCAAACCTCATCATCAACTACGAAAAAAGGCTGCTGTGCTTGCCAACAAGGGTTTTGCCACTAAGTATTAAGTCTTGATACTTATTTCTCATTGCAAAATGCAAATACATTTATATAATTTATACAATGTGATTTTCTGGATTTTATTTTGGATATTCTATCTCTCAATGTTAAAATTAACATACCCTTAAAATTATAAACTGTTCATGTCTTTGTCAGGGGGCAAACTTAAACAATCAGCAAGGAATCAATAATTATTTGATTCACTGTATATAACATTTGTCAAACAAGTACAATGACAACAATAAAAAATAATGGGTGGAGAGGAAGAGAGGACTCTGCCTGCGAGGGCTTACAATCTACAATGGAGGAGGAAAGAGGCAGAAAGTGTGGGACAGACATATTTGTGGGGGGTGTAGGGGCAGCGGGATTATTGTCAGTTATAAGCTCCTGAAGAGATGAGTTTTCAGGTTGCTTTTGAACCTGGAGGAGAGTCTGATGTGTTGGGGCAGTGAGTTCCAGAGTGTGGGGGAAGCACGGGAGAAGTCTTGGAGACGGTTATGTGAGGAGCTGATAAGGGGGGAGCAGAGAAGAAGGTCCTGTGAGGAGCGGAGATTGCGTGAGGGGAGATATCTGGAGATTAAAGCGAGATGTATGGAGGGGAGAGGTTATGGGGAGCGTTGTAGGTCATGGTTAGTAACTTGAACTGAATTCACTTGGCAATGGGAAGCCAGTGAAGGGATTGGCAGAGGAGGAGAGAGGTCAATAAGGCAGGCAAAAGAGTTGAGGATTGTTTAAAGGGGAGCAACAGTGCTAAACGCGAGGCTGCAGAGAAGGATGTTGCAGTAGTCTATGTGGGAGATAACAAGGGCATGGACCAGCAATTTTGTAGTATTAAAGTTAAGGGATGAGTGGAATCGAGAGATATTTTTCAGGGGGAGGCAGGGGGAAGAGGTGAGGGTTTGGATGTGTGGTTTGAAAGAGAAGGGTTAAAGGTTATCCCAAGGCAGCGGACTTGCGGACTGGTGAGAGTGTAGAGCCATTGACTGTAATAGTGAGATAAGTGGGGGGATAGAGTTGGATGGTGGTAAGATGAATTCATATGTGTTTAACGTGTTAAGCTGAGCTGTATATACATAACATGTGTAGCCAAGCTGTGTGTGCATAACGTGCTTTTAGCATAGCTCTTTGTGTAATGTGCATGAAGCCGAGTCAAATGTTCATAACGTGTTCGTAACCGAGTTGCGCGTGTGTAACGTGCATTTAGCTGAGCCTTGTATACATAACGTGAGTGTAGCAGTCGTGTGTGTAATGTGCATGCAGTAATTTGCGTGTAGCAGAGCTTTATGTGAGTAATTTGTGTGTAGCAGAGCTTTATGTGAGTAATTTTTGTGTAGCAAGGCTTTATGTGTGTAATGTGTGTGTGCCTGTGCCTTATATGTGTAATGTGCATTTAGTTGAGCTGTATATGTGTAGTTTGCGTGTACCTGAGGTGTATGTGTGTAATGTGCCTGTAGTCGAGCTGTGTTTGTGTGTAATCTGCATGTAGCTGCAACGTGTTTGTAGCTAAGCTGTGTATGTGTAGTGTCCCTGTAATACAGCTGTGTTTTCCCATCTCACACAGTTATGACATATCCACAGCGGCTGTTCTTCTTCAGTCTCCTTTATACATTGGGTTTTTTTGTGTTCTTATTTTGGTCTGTATAAATCAGAGGAACTTCCTCCCTTTTTTCCTATAGAAATGGGACTACACCTGACAAAAATGTCCCATCTAGAACATGATATTCAAAAAGAAAAATTAAACAGCTTAGATTCATAAAAAGCTGGAGGTCATGGTCGGCCCCAGGGTCACTGATGGGTGTGTGGGGGCCCATCTGGTCCAATCTCATATAAGTGCAACAAATTGATGAAAAGAATCCGCTGGCTATGAGCCTGGAGCTGCAGACCGGTCAGAGGGTCCATGCTGACCCCTGTCCACCACCAGAAGTGCCCACATGGAGTGTCCTGGTCTGATGAATTCCGTTTCCCATCATGTGGATGCCGAGTGCATCACTTACCTGGGAGGAGAAGGCAGCAGGATGCACTATGGGAAGAAGACAAAATGGCGGAGGCAGTGTGATGGGCAATGTTCTGCTGGAAACCTTGGTCCTGGCATCATGTGGATGTTACTGGGACACGTACCACTGACCTCCACATTGTACCATCCATGGAAAGAACAAGTCCTCTCCATATATGCTCGAGCTCACAACTTCCAGGATCTGCTGGTCACATCCTCATGGTGGACACCTCAAGGGACCTTGTGGAGATCAAGTCTTGTCACCAGAGGGATCTGACACTTTCCAGCAGGTAACAGAGATTTGCAGATAAAGCCGCCGTCAAGTTTCTCTTGGATATAGTACATGGAACAGTCTCCGGGAGTAACATAGGGTAAACCTGTCCCTGTCAGTATAAGTAACAAATGGGAGGCCTGTGCCTGCCAGGAGCAGTAACATAGGGGAAGCCTTTCTTTGCCAGAAGGAGCAGTACTAGGAAGCAAGTCAATGTGGTAGTCATACAGAATGTGGGGGTGTGGGCTCAGCTCACTGCTTTCATAGTTCACAAGGTTAGAAAACTCCATCAAGTTCAACCTATAACTCGACCATGATAATTCAGAGGGAGGCAAAAACCCATGCAGTGGACGCTTACTCCCTCAAACTAAAAAAAAAAAAAAAAAAAAAAAAATTCTTCCTGATTCCAAATCTAACAATCCGTATAAATCCCTGGATCACGTCTCATCTCCAGAATCCAGTGTCCATGACTTGTAATATTATAATTTCAATAAAACCATCCAGGCCCTTCCTGACTGATGAATCCATCATCACATCCTCTTGTGGCAGCGAGTTCCATAGTGTCACCGCTCTTACAGTAAAGAATCTGTGTCTATGATGATGGTGAAACCTTCTTTCCTGTAGATGTAGAGGACGCCCCCTTGTCATGGTTACAGGCCCAGGGTAAAAAGATCATAAAAGATCTCCATATCGTCCAGTTACATATTTGTACAGATACTCAACAAAAGTCACTTAAAAATTGTAATTTTTACAAAAAAATTTAAAAGTGTACAAAGGGGCATGGTCTAGCCTCTCATCCAGTAGAATGCATTGTGTGCCAGCTCTGCCAAGATTATTTTACATTATTTCCATCCAGCTGCTTTTTCCTTTATTTGTTTTCATCCAGTTATTCTGCTCATCCCAGGGAACTGTCGATCCGATTTTGAAGCAATTGGACCACCTGGAACCTCTAAATAGTCGAGATAAGATTGCAGTCCGGAAGGCCCAAAAGCCGGGGGCTCGATTAGTGCTCATGGCCGCCAATTATCTACTGGATCTCAAAGCAGCCAGTTCTGCAGCCACAAGGACACGGACAACACTCTTCCACACCTGGATGACTTTCCTCCACTCACCAGAAGGACCTTTACAGTCTGGAGCACGCCAGGTGAGTTGCAGCCTAGTAAGCCTGAAAAGCTGGGGGCTCAATTTGCTATTGCGGCCACTGATCGATACTCGGACCGCAAAGCAGGTGGCCCGCAGTTGCATTAGGACATTGTTAGCATCCCTTAACACTCTGGGGGACCTCATTCACTCATCACCAGGTTCTGTACAGCCTAGAATTAATTAGGGGCCTTCCAACAACTGTAACCATACATTCCAGTGCAGCCTGTGGACAGTAAAAGCAAAAAAAAAAGGCTAGTGTTTGAGACCAGGGGTTCATTCCTGCTTTGCCATCATCTGTTTGAAAGTTCTAGCTGTAATCATAAATCACAGAAAACTTAACTAAACCCTCGCCTCGCATCTAGGGGTTTGATCCCATAAATTCCCCTGATGAACCCTCAGGACCTCTGGAGGGGGAAACGCATCGGGAAGTGGACATACAAGGGACAGTAAGAAGTATCTATGGTGTCCTTGCTGTGTTAACTGGGAGTTTGTTCTTTCTTAGAGCGGTCATTTCATCTGTATTATCACGTTGGATATTTTCATCTGATGTTATTGACTGTGCGTGTGTAACTGATTATCTTTCTATATCAGTTTAGCCCCTTGTGTTTAGAGGAGGTACATTGTGGCCATTTCAGTATTTAGTTATTTAGTATTGTGATAGGGTGAGCCGCCAGGAGGTGGGCCGCCCTTTTTGGGGCGATGTCCCTGCTTGTATTGATTGGATGGTGATAGGTGACATCGTAGGCACATATATTTCATATATATTTCTCATGTTGAGTCTATCAGTTATTTGATATAGTGCTTATTACTGTCATGGTCTTATAGAGATAAGTTTGGTTACTCCTTTATGAGTGATTTTTGTGGTATATTCTGGCCTGTATTAGGTATTATAAGTATTTTGTAATAGGTAATTTTATTACATATTTAGTAAAAGTTATATTTTAAGTGGGTTTAGTTAAGTTTTCTGTGATTTATGATTATATTTACAACCCTCTGTGCTAATTAATGGGATTTCGGTGACGAAGTTATAGCAGTGTCACTGGAAAGTGCATACTCAAAGACTTCTTTTTTTTTTTTTTTGAACAATAGTTTTTATTGAGAAGAAAAATGTCATCCGTTACAACCAATTACATTACATATATCCAATAACAATTGACCTAGTAGCAGAATAAATGCTCAATTTGCACTTGAACTTCTCCATTTTTTAAACCATATAAAAACCGACCAAAGCCTTTTGCAAACAGTCCCCAACACTTCCCTCCCCTACTCCCTGACCTACACTTAGGAAATTAATAATTCTACAATACTTCTTTCATCTTCTAAGACTATACTATTCATAATGTCACTCAACCAGTGCGAGAGTCCTTCCCCCTTTAACCTTTTTCCCCCTGGCATAATCCGCCCTAAAGTTCCGTTATCACGTATAATCTATCTCTAGTCTACCCAACGAGCCAGCCATTCTTTCCCTGAGGTAGTAAGAAGAAGTACGAAAGTGATCCATCAGCCCTACAATCTCTACATCCGAGAAAGTTTTAATGATAAATCTCCTCCATTTTTTAAAAAACTTCTCAGTCAGAGAGCTCTTATTTGTTTCCGCCTCAATCCTATCTATAGTTAACAACTTCTTGATCGTAAGTACAGTTTCATCCCTTGTCGGGACGCTCTCCTTCAACCAGTGTCTTAAAATACAATTTTTAGCAACCAGCAATAACATGTGTACCCCTTTATGACTTATTAATGCAGGAGTCTCTCCCAGCCTATTATCCTTTGCTAAGATATAATGGAATACTACACTTATAGGATCACTCTCCACCTCTACATCCCACACCTCTTTAATCAGCAATAAGATATCCATCCAATATTTCTTTAGCTTCGGACAGTGCCAAATCCCATGTAACAGGTCAGCCTTCTGAAGCTTGCATTTAGGACACTCCCTAAGATAGTGCGCCGGGGCATTTCTGAACGGGAGATCGAACGCATACAGTAAGTGGCTTTGTGCGCAAAGCGAAAAAATTTCCCTCCAGTTTTCATTTACAATAGTTGCTCTAATTTTCCCCCAACCTACTCTGATTTTTTGCTGAATGTCCGGATCATTCAACTCCCTTTCCCATGACCTAAAGCAGGATTCCTTAATTGGCATTAACCTTCTATCACATAGTCTTTTATAAATCATAGATAGGGACCCGTCCTGACCCCCCACCAGGTTATCAAATACTCATGGCGTCTCTGCTGCCGCTAGATTTTTAATCTTAGACTTACAAAAGGCCATAACTTGCCAAAATTGGAAAACCTGCCCCTCCCTGAATCGGTATTTAATTTTCATCTCTTGCCACGTCATAAATCTATTGTCCTTCTCATGCATTAGGTCCCCCATATATCTTATATTATTCCTTCTCCATTCATCAAAAAACTTGTTTTCCCTCCCTGCCTGAAAAGCTGGCAGTTCCCAGATGGGAGCATATTTTGAAAGATGCACCGGCAGAGTGAACAGCTTTCTGACATGCTTCCATGTGGCAATAGTGTCTCTAAGAACTACACTCCTTTTCACATGCTGAGGAAGATCTGTAACTGCCGTGTGCAAGAGTGCCACTAGGTTCTCCGGACTAGCTAGCTGCTGCTCCAGGTGTAGATTAGAGAAGCAACTGCTCTCATTAACCCAGTCCCTCACATGTCGCATCAACACCACTAAATTATACAATCTAACGTTGGGTAGGTTCAAGCCCCCGTCAACCTTGGCCAAGCTTAGCTTTTTATAGGCAATCCTGGGTCTCTTGGAATTCCACAAAAATTTCACAAAGGCAGATTGTACTCTGTTAACATCTTTATGTTTCAGAAGAATAGGCAAATTTTGCAAGGGATATAATAGACGCGCAAAACTTATCATTTTTATCAATTGCGCCCTACAGAATAATGACAATGGCAATGCACTCCACCTTTTCAACTCTCCCAAAACTCTATCCAACAAGGGCCCATAGTTCAATTGATATAGAAATGAGCTCTTTCTTCCAATTTTTATCCCTAAATAGGTCAAGGAGGAAGAGACCACCTGGACTCCCTCTCTGAGCTGGACCCCCCCACTGTTTGCTCCTAGGAGAAGTATTTGACTTTTGGATACGTTAATTTTATAACCACTCATGGCCCCCACTTGATTCAAAAATGCTATAACTTTACCCAAATGCTCTCCTGGCAAATTCAAGAAAAGCATCATGTCATCCGCAAAGCAGCATTACTTGACCTCCTCTCTGCCCACCTTTATTCCCTCAAAGATGTCGGGGGACCCTAGATATCTAATTACTGGCTCTAGGGCAATGTTAAACAGTAATGGGGAAAGCGGGCACCCCTGCCGTGTCCCTTTCTTAAGCCGAATAGGGTCTGATAGGAAACCAGGAGTGTTTACTCTTGCTAGCGGTTGGTCATATAAGGCTTCGGTAAAAGCCCTAAAATTCCCTTGTATGTTAATTTTATCCATGACCTTATACAGCTAAGACCACTTCACATTATCAAACGCCTTTTCGGCGTCCACGGCGAATAGCGCTGGGCCTCCCTCATTACCCTCTTTTCCCTCCAAACTATCCAGCACCGCTAAAACCGTTCTGATATTAACCACACCCGACCTTCCTTTCACAAATCCGTTTTGGTTATGACCCATCAACTTGGGCAGCAATGTCGCAAGTCTGTTTGCCATTAATTTGGAAAATATTTTAATATCTACATTAATTAATGAGATCGGACGATAGGAACTAGGACAGTCCGGAACCTTACCCTCCTTGTGTAGGACCCTAATATAAGCTGTATTAGACACTCAAAGACTTCTATGTGCATTCCTCTGTGGCTCCTCCTGGCAACTCTAGTTTTCATTCTCCATAGCTAAATCTAATAACATTCGTGGGCCGTCAGTATATGTTTAAAACACTTTTTTTATTGCAACAACTCATAAAAAAACACATAAACATATTCTTCTATAAGACAGTACAAGAGGGATACTTATGTTTTGTTGCGGAGCCAAAGCTCCGTTCAAGCACGAGTCCTATAACGCCAAGCGCGGCACTTTGTTTTCAACGTCCTTTTTGGGATGTTATAGTGCCATCTATTGCGTCCGTGTGGTATTCACCATTCACCGGTATTCAAGGTGTATAGGAACCCGATCCAATGCCCGCTTTTTGGGCTTCCCGAGGAGACCCCCGGAGACCGAGCGGTAACTGTCGGCGTGTGCGATGTTTCGGGGAGGCCCCTCCCCTTTCTCAAGCATGCGCAGACCAATCGCAGCCACCATTTTATGGCTGCATCTCGTGAGACCTTCATTACAAACAGATAAGTACCGGTTAGACACCATACAATCCAATACATAAATAAAATCAAGCAATACAAGAATAAAAATAAAAACAATGGACTTAGAGAAAGGCTTTCAAACTAAAATTCTCGTTAATTTCTTTTGGAGCTAAGGCCTCTAGCCGATGTATCTACATCGCCTCTCTTTGCAACAATCTCTTTTGCAACTATTTTTCCTCTTTACATTCTACTTTCTCTAGTATACACCACCGTAGTTCAGAAATGCCATGTCTTTCATTGGCATAATGGCGTGCTAGTGATGATTCCCCAAAGCTTTTTTTCTCCTCTTCTATACCCACATTAGTAATTTCCTTAGTTTTAAATTTCCTTATCAGGGATTTATGTTCATTTAATATAATTTTTATCATCCTGCTTGTTTGCCCCACATAGATTTTGCCACATGGGCATTTGAGCATGTAAATTACTGAAGTGCTTTCACACGTATGTGACCCCTTAATCTTAATAGGGTAACCCTTAATTGGGTGGTCAACCACATCGCCTTTTATTATTGCAGTGCAATGTTGGCATTTACGGCATGGTGTTGTGCCAGTTTTTAAAGGTTTCAAGGTAGTCTGCACATATCCCTGGTTTTTGTTTTTATTAACATCAGTTGAGACTAGGAACCGGCCGATTGTGCTCCCCTTACGATAAATCCACATTGGCAGTTTATTAAACATGTATCCATATTTGGGGTCCGATTGTAGCTCCCCCCAATATTTCTTGATATTTTTCTTGACCAATTCTGCATGACGATCATACACAGAAGTATATTTAAAGCCATCCTTTCTCTTTTTAACTCTGGTTTTTAATAATTCCTTCTGATTTAATTCCTGTACCTCTTCTCCCACTTTTTTAATCACATTTTTATCGTAGCCTCGTTCTACAAATTTCTTAATGAGTTTTTCCTTATTTTTGACATATTCTGCATCCGACGAACAGATACGTCTGGCCTGTACGAATTGGGACCTAACAATGCCTCTAAACACCTGTGGGGCATGCTGGCTCGCTTTATGTAAGAGGTTGTTGCGGTCGGTATCTTTAGTAAATAATGTTGTAACCAATGTATTACCTTCTCTCTTGACCATGACATCCAAATATGAAATGGTTGTCTGATCTTTTGTAATAGTAAATTTAATGAGTGGATAGACATCGTTAATGTATGATACAAACTCATTCAATTCCTCGGCCGTCCCTGTCCACAGAAGGAATACGTCATCGACGTACCTTAACCAACATAATGCGTTCCGGAATAGGGGCAAGGAAAGAACGAATTATTTTTCATGAAAACATTTGCGTAGCTGGGCGCCACAGGGGACCCCATAGATGTCCTCTGCAGCTGGAGATAAAACTCCTCCCCAGAACGAAAATAATTGTGGGTAAGTATAACATCCAGTAATCGCATCAGGAACGCAATATGTTGGTTAGTCAATTTTGGATCTGCACATAATACTTCCCTCATGGCCATGCTGCCTTCTATATATGGTATATTCATAAACAAGGATTTAATATCCAAGGTACATATCCACTTGACCTCTGTACAATCGATTTTTTCAATTATTCTCAAAAATTGCCCTGTATCCTGCAATATATTGGGGTCATTTTTTACTGTGCTCTGAAGATATGAGTCTACGTAGGCTGCCAATGGTTCCAGAAGAGAATCTATCCCCGAGACGATCGGGCGGCCAGGGGGATTTTGGAGCGACTTATGGATCTTTGGGACCAGGTAGAATATCGGGACCCTAGGATTGTCTTTTGTAAGCATTATTTTTTCTTGGATATTAATAATTCCATTAAGTTCGGCCTCTTCCAACAAATCCTGAATAACCCTACTCAACTCATTAGTTGGATCTGCACTTAATTTCTTTATATCTGTTGGTCATTTAACTGCATGTGGGCTTCCTGTAAATATTTAGGCGTATCCATTACTACGCAAGCCCCTCCCTTATCCGCCTTTTTTAGTGTAATTGAGGGGTCTTGTTCGATTTAAGTGCTTCCCTTTCTTTTCTCGAGAAATTATTGGCATTTTTACCCTTTTTACAATTCTCCCATCTCTCCCTCACTTCGTTGGTAACTAGTTGTTGAAATACCTCAAGAGTTTGATTTCATATTTCAGGGTCAAATTGGCTGCGTTTTCTCAATTTTTTGCTGAAATATTTATTACCTACGTATTCGCTAGATTATCTTTAAAAAAAACTTTTTTAAAAAACCAAAAAAAAATACCACGGCAAAACTTAAAAAAACCACCACAAAAAAAAAAACAACTTAATTTCTTGCGTGGCAAAAAATTTAAAAACCCTTTTTAAATCCCGCCATTTTTTTTTTTGGAGATGTTCCTTTGAAAAAATGTTGACACAACGGGGGTTACTGCTTGCGTTTTGCGGCCCTTTTCAGCTTGGTGCCCTTTCCTTTTTAAAAATTCGATGCGTGTTCCTTTGATGCTAAAAAATTTTTATTATATGGTCCTTTCGCCATCGGGCAGTTCCCCCCGCCTGAATAGTCATTGTGCAGAGGGCCTCGCTTGTATACCACGGTCCCATACCCTATTGCGTCTTGGCATCATTTTTCTTTCGTCGCCCAGCTTAAAACACATTTAAACTAGTCCCGTGTATCCTCTCAAATTTTTTTTTAATTTTGGTTTTTTGCAACAATGTGTTTTTCATTTTATCGTTGGTAACATTAAATTCCTCTGCTTTGTTTGAAATTTTGGGCAGTGTTTTTCTTTTTGAATTCATCGTCTATCTTCTTAAACCCCCTTTTGTTCCCCAGACTACTGCGGTGCGGGCCGTTAGTACTTGGGTCGATAAGTAATTGTTACTCAACGCAAACCTTTTTCCCTGTACTGTGATCGTCGGTAATAGAATGGCTGCAATTAGATCGAAGGCCCCCTGGGGATTGGGATGCCTTAATGTTTTCTGAAAGGGATGTTGCATGGGGCTTAGACTGGCTTCTTTTTTGTTAAATTGTTCCAGCCGTCGGGGGTAATTCCCCATATTTCTATTCGTTTTAACCCATTTTAACCCCTTGTCTGCTTTTTTTAAAATGTTAATCTCTCTCCTCAGTAAATCGAAGCACTCCGCTGGTTCCCCCCGTTAATTGGGTTATTCCTGAACGACATATTTGTCTAATGTTAGTGGTTTTTTTTGGAGACCCCAAATTACTTTGTAAAAATTTATGCATTTTCTTGTGGGATAAAGAGGAAAAAAAACCTTTTGGGGGAATCATCACTTGCACGCCATTTGCCAATAAAAGACATGGATTTCTGAACCCCCTGGTGTAACTGAGAAATAGAATTAAAGAGGAAAATAGTTGAAAAAGAGATTTTTGCAAAGAGGGGGCATTAGTACATCGGAAAAGGGCTACTCCAAAAAAAATTAAAACGAGAATTTTTTGTTTGAAAGCCTTTTCAAGTCCCTTTTTTTATTTTTATTCTTGTATTGCTTATTTTTTTTGTATTGGATTGTATGGTGTCTAAACCGGGACTTATTTTGTAAGAAGGGCCAAAAGAGATGCAGCCAAAAAATGGTGGTTGCGATGGGTTTCAAGCTGAGAAAGGGGGGGGGCCCCCGAAAAGTCCCACCCCCAAACCCACATTACCGCCGGTCTCCGGGGTTTTCCCCGGAAGGCCCAAAAAGCGGGAATTGGATCGGTTCCCATACACCTTGAATACCGGGGAATGGGAATACCAAACGGACGCAATAGAGCACATAACATCCCAAAAAGGACGTTGAAAACAAAGTGCCGCACTTGGCGTTATAGGACTCGTGCTTGAACGTTACTCATATCATTCACGTTTAAAGTGCAATCTTAGCATTAAAAGTGCTACTTTTCTCTTCACTAGAGTACAATAAAGATTATTAGCAAAAAACCTGTAGTCCAAACTCCTAACCCCTTGTATACCTTGTAGAGCCTGCTGCGTGTTCAGGGGGTGTCGTTAGCAGAGTTCTCTAGTCCAGTTTTTCTAATTTAGACTTTAAGATGTAGCATTTCTTTCATAAATATCCCCTACAGGGGGTTTTTTGGCATGCACAATTCAAAAAACTACCTGCCTTTTTGAGATAAGAGACATGACGATGACTATTAAAAGTTTAAGATGAGGCTTTGTCTCCCTCTACTCTGCTGCCTTGTTTCCATCCAAAGCTTTTGGAGGTCAGTTATAAACAAGAGATTCAAATATTGAAGACTGAGATCCCTGGAATTGGTGACAGTAGACAAAACAGAAAGCCAAACTGACGACGTATCTAAATGGCTCCAAGATCATCCTGCAGCCATTCAAAATGTACGTCATAAAAAGAGAAACAAGCCTCATCTTGAGGACTTTGAAAATAGAAGTTGTTGCAATAATATTAGACTAAGAGGAATTCCAGAATCAATTTCCTAAAGATTGGGTTCCCTCTTCAGGGAAGTTTAAAAAATTTTTTATTTTGGGTATGTCTCTGTGTTGTATTTGGATATATGTATCAAGTGTATTATCTGTTTGGTTTATATCTTCCTGCTGTAATGATTTTACAAAAATTTTATTAAATAGTATTGGAAAAAAATTTAAAAACCCCTGCACAGTTTTTTTTAAAAAACATCTCTCTACATTGCAGCCATTCCCTCCATTTAGTTGAATTCAAAACAAAGTCCACCTCATTCTACTTAATTAAGGAAAGTATAAAAAACACTGCTGTGGTCTTCACGATCCTCTTGCAATAGGACAAGCTGGATGGCAAACAAATGCTGGAAAAGGCCAAAAGGAATTTGAATGAAAAAAATCAAATATTGATTTCTGAACTCTTCCTGACTTAAACCATTAGTCTTATTGTTGCTAAATAAATATGAACTTGTTTTCTTTGCATTATTTGAGGTCTGACAGCTCTGCCGCTTCTTTTCTATTATTTTGAAGATTTGTAATTTACTGCAAATAAACACAAAATTTTTTGCCTTGAATTTCGGAGACATGTTGGCAGTAGTTTATATAATAAAATAACAATGTACATATTTCTCCAAAAATGTACCATTGAAGAGAAAAATCTGAGAAACTGAAAATTTTGCAGTGGTCTCTTTTTATAATTTTTTTTCTATATACTGTATGTCCCCTTCTCCTTTAATACAAATTGATTTACAAAAAATGGTAATTTATATAACCTCGAGTTTCAAAAACATTGGGATTATGTGTAAAATGTAAAGCAAACAAGAACGTGATGATTTGTATATCTCTTATAACCATATTTTATTTACCACAGAAGATAGAACACAGTTTAGAAGGTGAAAGTAAGACATTTATCCATTTCATTTGGAAAACATCAATCATTTAGATAACTGATGGCATTTAACACATCTCACAAAAAGTTGGGAAAAGGTGTTAAAGACTGGAAAAGTAAGTGGAGCCAAGGGAAAACAGCTGAAGGAGCACTGAACTAATATTGATAACAGGCATGAATCAGTAAAGAAATAATTGTCTTAAAGGGGTTGTCTCATTACAAGGATTGCTGCTTTTTATGTTAAAGATCTTGCAATATATGTAACAGGGTCCTACCTATTCTGAGATATCCTCTCTTGTATGGGCTGCGTCAGGTCGCTATAGCTACAGACCTGTTTGATCTCTCCTGATAGGTAGCCAGCACTGGTTGCTATAGCTACAGACCTGGCTTCTACTGCAGCCTAGTGGAAGCCAGTAAACACGCCCCTGAATTCAAAGTGAAACCAAGAAAACAGGACTGAGGTAAGATGAATCAATGTAGTGAGACAACCCCTTTAATGACTGTACTTACAAGTACCATGCTTCCACAGACTTCTTTTTTTCATGTTTAGTTCTATTTCCATCCCCTCTACTGTAATATAACTTGGTATGATCTGTGGTGATACCTCCTCTATAAGGAACAAGCATTTTCCATTTTTCCATTACCACCTTCCCAAAATCATCACTTCTTTTATTTTTTTCATGGACATAGCTGTATGAGGACTTTTTTGAGGGATGACTTGTAATGTCTTTGGCACCGTATTGGAGTACATACAGCTTAAGGATTTAAATTTATGAACTCCTTCTAGTGGTAATGGAAACACAATAAATCAAGGGATGTGGCTTCATTCTGATGCTGAACAGACATGTCTGTCATGAGCTCTGCTTAATACAAAACATACTTTGGCTGTGCACATCTAAAATATATTCAGAAAAACGCAAGCATAGGTGCACACTGAAAAGGCAATATATACATCCAACACAAACATCAGTGGCACACTAAAGACTAAGTAAAACCTCAAGGCATATAGGAATATTGGAAATGCATTACTGCTAAGGAAAATATGAAAAACCTGGGACTCTTAGTTTACAGTATTTGATCAAAGATTGTATTAAGCTCACCTCCCAAAACGTCAAGGGGTTCCCAGAGCAGGTGAGTCCCTACACTAAATATGTTACCTCACTAGGCGTCAATCCAGACTGCAACTTCAGGGTATGGTAGGAACTAGTAATTGGATTATCCTGCACTGGTTTAAAAAGGGCAGCTGAGTGCAGCAAGCCAATGAGATTGCCAATCTCAACTGAACTACAAAACATACTTTGGCTGTGCACATCTAAAATATATTCAGAAAAACGCAAGCATAGGTGCACACTGAAAAGGCAATATATACATCCAACACAAACAACAGTTGCACACTTAAGACTAAGTAAAACCTCAAGGCATATAGGAATATTGGAAATGCATTACTGCTAAGTAAAATATGAAAACCTGGGACTCTTAGTTTACCGTCTTCGATCAAAGATTGTATTAAGCTCACCTCCCAACCCGTCACGTTGTTCTGAGTGATGGTGAGTCCCTACACTAAATATGTTACCTCACTAGGCGTCAATCCAGACTGCAACTTCAGGGTATGGTAGGAACTAGTAATTGGATTATCCTGCACTGGTTTAAAAAGGGCAGCTGAGGCAGCAAAACCAATGAGATTGCCAATCTCAACTGAACTACAAAACATACTTGGCTGTGCACATCTAAAATATAAATTTAAAAAACGCAAGCATAGGTGCACACGAAAAGGCAATATATACATCCAACACAACCATCAGGGGCACACAAAAGACTAAGTAAAACCTAAAGGGGCATATGGGAAAAAATTGGAAATGCATTACTGTAAGGGAAAAAATAAAAAAAACCCTTTGGGACCCCTTTTTACAAAAATTTGATAAAGGATTTTATTAAGCTCACCTCCCAAAAGTAAAGGGGGGGTTTCCAGAGCCGGGTTTCCCTCCCACTAAATATGTTCCCTTTCACTAGGGGGTCAATCCAGTTTGAAAACTTCGGGTATGGTGGGGAACTAGAAATTGGAAAATCCTGCACGGGGTTTTTAAAAAAGGGAAGCTAAAGGGGCACCCAAGCCAATGAGATTCCAATCTCAACTGAACTACAAACTTTCCCTTTGGTGTGCCCATCTAAATTATATTCAGAAAAAGGCAAGCATAGGGTTTGCACACTGAAAAAAGGCAAATATACACCCAACACAAACATCAGTGGAACACAAAAGACAAAGGGTTAAAACTAAAGGGAAAATTAGGAAAAAATTGGAAATGCTTCCTAAAAAGGGAAAAAAATAAAAAAACCGGGGGAAACCTTGGTGTTTCCCAGAAATTTGATCAAAGTTTGTTTTAAAGCTCACCCCCAAAAACGTGGGGGGGTTTCCCAAGCAGGTGATTTTCCCTACCCCTAAATTGTTCCCTCACTAGGCGTAAAATTCCAAAAAGCAACTTAAATTTATGGTGGGGAAAATATTAATTTGGGATTTCCGGGCACGGGTTTAAAAAAGGGGCGGGGGGGGGGAGTGAAACAACCAATGAAAATTTGCCCAATTTTCAAACTAACTACAAAAAAATTTTTCTGGGGCTCATCTAAAAATAAAAAAGAAAAACGCAAGCAAAAAGGTGAAAGACGGGAAAAAGGGAATATACTTCCCAACCCCAAACATCAGTGGCCCACAAAGACTAAGAAAAACCCTCAAGGCATAAAGGGAATTTTGGAAATGCTTTAAACGCAAAAAAAATTTAAAAAAAAACCCCGGGCCTCTTATTTTACAAAAATTTGGGGAAAAGATTGTATTAAGCCCCCTCCCCCAAAACGTAAAGGGGGCCCCCAAGTGCAGGTTGAGTCCCTACACTAAAAAAGGGTTAAAATCACTACGTCAACCCCAGACCAGCCCCCATTTTGGTAGGGAAAACAAGAAAATTGTTTTTTCTTGCATTGGTTTAAAAGGGGCCCGCGGGAGTGCACCCCGAAAAGAGATTCCCCCAAAACTAAAATGAATTTCCAAAAAATACTTTGGGGAGCCTTTAATCCCCCCCATACCCCAAAAAACCCCCAAGCATAGGTGCACACTGAAAAGGCAAATATACATCCCAAAAACCCAATCGTAGGGCACACTAAAGACTAAAGAGAAAACCTCAGGCTTTATAGGAATATTGGAAAATGCATTACTGCAAAGGGAAAAATATAAAAAACCGGGGGACTCTTAGTTTTCCCAGTTTTTTGAAAAGTTTTGTATTAAGCTCCCCCCCAAAAAAAACGTGGGGGGTTCCCCCCAAGCGGGTGGGGGCCCCCAAACACAAAATTTATGTTACCTCACTAGGCTTTAAATTTCCAAACCCTCCCAAATTTCCCAGGGTAGGGTTTGGAATTTAGAAATTTGGATTTCCCTTCACGGGTTTAAAAAAAGGGGCAGCTGATTTGGGCGCAAAAGCCAATGAGTTTGGAAAAATTTTAAACCGAACTAACAAAAATACTTTGGCTTTGGAAACCATCAAAAATTTTAAAATTCCCAAAAAGAAACGCAAAAATGGTGACACTGAAAAGGCAATTTAAACATCCAAACAAAAACACCCGTGGGCCCCCCCAAAGACTAAGAAAAAACCTAAAAGGCATATAAAAAATATTGGAAATGCTTTACTGCAAAGGGAAAAATTATGAAAAAAAAAAAGGGGATCTTATGGGGCACAGCCAAAAGTATGTTTTTTTAGTTCATTGAAAATTGGCAATCTCTTTTTGGCCCTTGTTTGCACTCGGGCTGCCCCTTTTAAAAACCCCATGCAGGAAAACCCAAATTTTTACGGGGTTCCTCCCCTTTCCCTAAAATTTTGCAGTCGGGATTAAAGGGCCTAGTGAGGAAACCCAATTAGTTTTGGGACTCACCTGTTTCGGGGAACCCCCTTTGAGTTTTGGGAGGTGAGCCAAATCCCAATTCTTGATAAAAATACTTTTAAAACTAAGAGTCCCAGGTTTTTAATAGTTCCCTTAGCAGAAATGCATTTCCAATTTTCCCTATATCCCTTGGGGTTTTACTTAGTCTTTAGTGTGAAATGATGTTTGGGGTTGGATGTTTAAAAATTCCCCTTATAAAGTGTTCACCTATGCTTGGGGTTTTTTTTGAATTAATATTTTAAAGATGTGCACCAAAAAATATTTTTTTGGGGTAGTTCAGTTGAGTTTGGGCAATCTAAATTGGCTTGCTGCACTCGGGCTCCCCTTTTAAAAAAACCCCTGAAAGGATAATCCAATTACTAGTTCCTACCATACCCTAAAATTTCCCTTTGGATTGACGCCAATGGGGTTTAAAAAAATTTATTATGTTAGGGGACTCCCCTTTCTTTTGGGCCCCCCATTTGACTTTTGGGGGGTATTTAAATCAATCCTTGATCAAATACGTAAACTAAGAGCCCCATTTTTTCTTATTTTCCTTCCCCTTAATGCCTTCCAATTTTGCTATATGCTTGGGGTTTTATTTAGTCTTTAGTGTCCAAATGTTTGTTTGTGTTGGATGTAAAAAATTTGGCCTTTTCATTTGTGAACTTTTGTTGCTTTTTTTAGGGGAATATTTTTTTAGATGGGGCACTCCAAAAATTTGGGTTTTGTAGTTCATTTTGAGTTTTGGCAATCTCATTGGTTTTGCGCATCAGCTCCCCTTTTTTTAAACCAGTGCGGGATAACCCAAATTTTACTAGTTCCTCCCTTTAACCCCTAAAGGGTTTCCCAGCGGGAAAATTGACGCCTAGTGGGAAACATATTTGTGAAAGGGACTCCCCTGCTTTTGGGAAACCCCCTTGACTTTTTGGGGAGGGAGTTTAATACAATTTGATCAAATACTGAAACTAAAGAGTCCGGGGTTTTTCATTTTTTCCCTTTAGCAGTAATGGGATTTCCAAATTTTTAAAAATTGCCTTGAGGTTTTACTTAGTCTTTAGTGTGCCACTGATGTTTGTGTTGGAGCTCTGCTTAATAGACCATTATCTATCGCCATTGATTTTTACTGGTTATCCATCTTTTATATGTCAGTATTTGATTGAAACCTCTGTACTAAAACAAACCCACCATTAAGGAGTCTACCCTCATGTTCCGTTCCGATGAGGCAGGGGGCGTCTGGCCCCCAAAAAAAACCCCGGCCCACCCTATGGCTCCCCCTATCTGCCAGGTGACTTTTGACCTTTTACTGCACTAATTATCATTGCCGGTATCTCCTGGAACTGCCTGCCCAGCTGAGTACCGGCTTTAGGAGCAGCTAATTCATCAATCTGCTTCCTGTTAGAAGCAGTAAAGTGATTGGGCCTACTTCTAAAGAGCCCCCCCTTATACATTCGTCCCCTGAAGGGGATCTAAGACTCTACTTAGGGGATCTAAGACTCTTCTACCTCCTTTCCATAGAGATTGCAGATCAGGTATTTCTCATCAGTTGCTGCTGCACAGTCTACCCTCCTAAATGGCGCAAGACATCGCTACTGAGAAGCATCAGTCACCTTTCCATTCAGGTACTACATTCTTCCGCAAAGCACAGGACCACTTTAACAGATCTCTGGGCTCCTACTATTATGCAGCCTACTAGCCTCCACACCATCGGGCATTAATTACAGCCAAAAGGGATTTTGACTCTTGCTACTGGTACCCTTTTTTTATCGATTCCCCCAACTTTAAAGGGTGGGGTTTTTCCCCTTATCCCCCCCCAACCCCTTTTATCCTTCCCCCCCAAAATATTTGGGATTCTTTACCAATCCCGCGCCTTTTTAGAGGGATCCTTGCTATTTTGATTCACGCCAACTGACATCACTATCAATTAACAACTAGTTGCGTCTGCAAACCCCGTTTTTTTCCTTTTCAAAAAATCTCTTTTTTAAGGGGAAAAACCTAATTTTTTTTCTTATTGAGTACCCTTGACTCCAGTTACATACAAATAATTATTGCCCCATTTAATTCACGCCTCACAAGTTTTTCCCCTAATTGTTTATTCTTTGACCTGTTGTAAATAACTTCTCTATTATTGCATTTTGTTATTTTTAAAGATTCTAAGTTCCTCTGAATATCCAGGTCTTCTGTATATAAAAAGTCTGTAAATTTTCAGTTTCTTGTATAACACCTTCTCTGAAGAAGAGAGCTAGTACTCTCGAAAGCTCACATCAAATATACTCAGCCTCTAAAAGGTATCGCCTGATGTCTTCACTCTTCTCCCATTTAATTATGCAATTACAGTATATGACTAGGGGTGCTGCGTCTTCTTTGGATGCTTATTGACCTAATATTTAACAGTCCTTTGCTGCCACCCATTAACCTTTTATCCTGCACTACATCTGCTAACAACCTATACTTCTGATCTGCTACATGAAACTTCTATTATACAGAAGCTACTGCTTGCTCTTTGGTTGCTCTTTTTCTCCTATCCGACATACAAATTTCTTATGGAGTTCTTTATTAATTTAATTAATGAGATGAATCCACCAGTAGTCCATGATGTCGACCGACATCCAAACATTATGAGCGACAACACCACTTTCCCAACATTTGCAATGTGTTGTGACAAAAATCAACAAAGCTAAACCTAAACCACCAAGTTTTTTTAATGCTGGAATCTACCGAGTCTGAGCATTTTTCTATTGCTTCTACTGAAGCCCCTTCTTTTCCCGTGGCCATCTTAGTAAACTGCCCTCTGTCCTTCAATGTGGAAGGATCTTATGCAACTACTCCTGGCTCTGCTACCAAATATATCGGAGTAAAAGAAAGCAACAGAGAATTGCAGTCTCAAGACTCAAGGGAAATATGAAGAAATGAGAACATCAGATTAAAGGGGTTGTCTCACTACAAAGATTGTCATTCAAATTAAAGATCTTCAATATACAAGCACGTTTTGCAATAATGTCATAACAAATCTCCTACCTGATTTCTAGATAACTTGCTTTTAGTGGCCTCCAGGGGCTGCTGAGGTCTCTATAGTCCCCGGGAACCTGCTTGTTCTCCTGTAGGCTGTATCTCCGGATGGCAATTATCCAGCAGGTTCGCGGCGGGAAGCGAGCACACAAGTTTAACTATCTCCTGTCCTTTCCCCTCTCTGTCCTCGCTCTGCCTGCGGCACAGTGCAGTGATTTAGAGCAGGCATACTAGCAGCCCCTGTCATCTCCCCTGCTGCCTTATCTGTGTCTCAGCCTAATTAAATTATTCACTGCTTTTAACTATTTCCTCCCCATGTCATTCAGCACTGAGTTGCCTAAATTAGCATTCATTTCTCCTGTTTACCAAACCCAGCTTCACTGATGAATGAAATGATTCAGGCGGGAAATAGTAAAACAGTCAGTGAATAGTAATTAAGCAGACACAGACAGATTTTGCACTGAGATAACTCCATGCAAATACAACAGGCTGCCCACCCTGGCAGCTAGTCACATCAGAGTTATTTGAATCTTCCCCCCTGCCCAATTCCCTGTGCTGGGAACCCCCGCCTGCCCTGCGTGCTGTCTGTATGGATGTATTTGGGGAAGAATATGTGCTGTGTACACGGTGGATTTCTATTGAATGGTGAGCAGCAGGGGAAAGAGAACTCTGTGATCTGGGGATCTTCCCCTCCTGCTGTTAGCATCAGGAGCAGCGCAGCAGCATGACGGGCACTAGAATGAAGGTGGGGGGAGAGGACTCCAGGAAGCCAGTGCTCCCGCCCAAAGATTTCAAAACTCCAGCTTTAGGACAGCCACCAAGGTAGGAGAAATCCAGTCTGTGACAACCCCCTTTAAAGGGCGTATATTTAAACCCTTGGGAATTCATGGTATGTTTTATCCTATTTCGGCTATCGGATCTGATGTATATTTGTGGGTTATCTGTGAGTATCTGGTGATAGAGGACGTTTTTTGAGATTTGATCTGTTAATGTGTAACCCTGGGACACATACCCCTGAATGTTCATTGATTTAGAGTATTGGAGTTCATTTGTACCTAGGAAGGGATTGAGCAGGGTGAGCCTATAGAGGTGGGGCCGACCCTTTCGAGACGACTACTCTGCCTGATATGGTCTAGTGCAGGGTTTAGTATAGGGTGTATAAGAGACAGTCTCAATACCTCCTTTTCTTTTACATTATTAGCGGTGATTTGCTGCTTAAATGGTTTTATGTGTATCTTTTTAAAGGAATTGATTAAAAGTTAAATTTTAGATTTAGAGTTTGAGTTCAGTTTGCAGTGACTCCCCAGTCTCAAGACTCTACTTATGCACAAATTATCTCTCAAGACTCCTTAGTCCCTTCAGAAACCCTCTCCTACAGTAGGGAGCCCTGTTAAGTAAATGGCAAGGTTGGACGAAGTTGGAGAGCATTTGCAAAGACCAGACCATACTGCATACTGTACTACTAACATCCTTGATGATTTCTCTTCTACTGAACAATCTATATCACAGGCCTTTTTAAAGGACATAAAGATTGCTTTGCGAGCTTCTCTACACCTCTCTTTGACCACTACCTTATCGATTATCTCTGCCTCTGTGGACGATCTCAAAACCAGAGGTCATCTGGTGTATCCAGGTGTTAGAATGGCCAAGTCACAGTCACTTCTGTTCACAAACGCTCTCCATCCAACCTCACTGAGCTCCAGCTGTTCACAAACACTCTCCATCCAACCTCACTGAGCTCCAGCTGTTCACAACCGCTCTCCATCCAACCTCACTGAGCTCCAGCGGTTTTCCACGGAAGAATGGGCAAGAATTTCAGTCTCTCGATGTGCAAAACTGATAGAGACATACCCCAAGCGAACTTGCAGCTGCAATCGCAGCAAAAAGTGACGTTACAGAGTATAAATTTAAGGGGGCCGAATAATTTTGCACGCCCCACTTTTCAGTTTTTTATTTTTACAAAAGTTTAAAATATCCAATAAATTTCGTTCCACTTCACAATTGTGTCCCACTGGTTGTTGATTCTTCCCCACAAAATTAAAATTATATCTCTTTATGTATGAAGCCTGAACTGTGGCAAAAGGTTGAAAAGTTCAAGGGGGCTGAACACTTTCGCAAGGCACTGAAATGACATTTTTTGCTATTGCTTGTCCGCAAAATATAGTCTGGACTATTTCTCTTGTACCCTTTTAATTTTTCCTAGTTTTCCAAAAACCACCCCCCTTAATTTTTGTTCATTATATGCTGTCTTATGCTGTTTTCTATAATGTTTATGGTGTTTACCCCTCCCTCTTCTCTTCCTTCCCCTTGAGGTGTCTCTGCCATGGTTTTTTTGAAATTATTTTTTTTTTCAACATTTTTAAAATATTTTACATTAACCCTGATGACCTTATCTTCATTATCTCTTAACACTAAAGGCCTCAATAGTGCTTTTAAGAGATTAAGATTATGGAAAAAAAAGCTGGCCTACACAATGCTAATATTCTGTGTATCCAATAAACTTGTTTCTGCTAAGACGCCATTTTTAGACTCTATAACAAACTATTCCCTCATATCTTTATGGCATGCAGGAGTAAAAAGGGGTGGGTCCTTTTTGCTTCAATAATTTTGTTTCTTTTCAGCTACAACACTCCATCAACGTTAATAAGGGTAAATTCATTATCCGGGTTTTGTGTGATGATGCAAAAACAAAACATTTAAATGCATACTCTCACAATTCACAACAGATCAGGTTTATTAATAGACTATTTAAAAAAAAAATTACAGCTGTTCAGCAGGTAACCTATTTGGTGCATGACTCTAAATAGTAATGAACCATTTTTACTTACTTCTACATGCTCTAGGCCGCCCAAACCACTTAACTCTTGGTTGCAGCAGGTGAACTGTTTTTGATGTTTGGGAAAAAATTTTTTAATGTTTTTTAAGTGATACACCTTTTTTTCATTGTTAAAAATTTTCTTCTTGTGAATAGACATGTTCATGTAACCCTGTTATCTGTAGAGAAATGTTCTTTCGGAAACATCTCAAGGTCCAATTCTCTTAATGATCCGGCCACAGGGTATCAATACCGCTACCTTTTTATGGAAGACAATACATTTTGTCCAATCCCAAGTTTCAATCGGAGATAAAAAAACACCACCTAACAGATTTTTTCTCCATCAACTCTCCATCCACATCCAGTGATTTTTATAATATGGTACGCCTATAAAGCCTACATTACATGGTGTTCTTATCCAACTTTCTTACAAATGTAAAAAGATCACAAACAAGAAAATTTACCTCCTTTTAGCCTAAATAGATTAGAGCACTTTCAACAACCTTCCCCATCCATCTGCACAAATAATGAATTCAAATTAGCAAGACTTGCTCTTAAAAAACATTTAGGGCGACATGCCCTAACACGCCAACGGCAGTTTTTTGGTCTATTTTGCACCAAAACCCTTTTGACGCCTATCCTTGTTGTAAAATGAAATGTCGTAACCAAAACTAGGCGATTATTGCCCGGGCCCCGACCTTTGTAAGCGCCCCAAATTTGGTGCACTTGCGCCCCCGTCGTGCAATGCGCCTATCAAGGCGCATTAAAAAGTTATGTGCCTCCGTCGGGGCAATGCGCCCCTAGGCGTTAATATAAACCCTGTTTTTATGCGCCTTTTTTGATAGATGGCCTTTTTCAGGGAAAAAACCTTTTTTGGGGGGCTCAGGGTATCTGATGCCATTTTTTTGAAAGTATCGACTTTCAGGCGCACTTTACATGATTTAGTGGGCCCAAAAAGGAGGATACGCCAAAATTTTCGGACTGTCGCCCTTAAAATTGGGGGAAAATGGTTCCCACACGAAATATCTGAATCTTCCACTAAAAACTTTGTTAAAAAGCTTTATGGCTAAAAAGTTCTTTGAAGGATAAAAAAAATTCCCTACCATCTCTGCTTCCCCAGCAAAAAATAACCAACCCTCAAAACCAAGCTGATGAAATTTTAACAATTATTTCAAAGAATTTTTACAATCGTAAAGATGGGTCCTGTATCCAAAACCCCACTAATGAAATGATCATTAATAAATAATTTTATTACATCTATTCATCTCTGTACTTTGTCACAAGATTATCTTATTTACCTGAATGCTCCCTTTTCAGAAGCAAAAATTACTTGCACTATCCCCCTTCCATTAGGTAAGGCCCTGGGGCCCAGCCTAATCCTCCAAACATAATGGAGGTTTTATCTCTCAAGCCCTTCCCCATGTTCGTAAAAATTCCCTGTACAAAAAGTCAAATTTTTTCCATTTCGTTACAATTTTTAAATTCTGCAAATAATCCTAAACAAAAAAGAAACTACTTTTTATGAATCTTTTAAAAAATCTGAAAAAATCTAGCCTGTGAAGAGATTGGCCCAAATTTTATTCCAAAACCAATGAAAGGGCATCGATCTTATGGGCTCAAGACCTAATTCATAACTTTTGGGGGAAAAGTACCAAAAAAAAAACCTATTGGTGGATTTTCCCCTTTTAGCTTATCAAAAAAGTATCCCTATCCCCCGAGGTACTGGATCATGGGTTGTCTGGACTTAATTTACAACTTCTGGGAAGCAAAATTTTGGCTACATTTTTTCCGATGTTTCTCTATCCTAAATTTTGGGGTCAGGGAAACCCATTTCCAAGGAGCTGGGGTTCGCCCTTTTACTATTAGGCCACTGAAAATATTCCTTTTGGAAAAAGAACATAGTGGGCCCCTTGTTACGCAAAAAAAGCAATCGTAAGAAGTGGAAGCCCCCCATTATTTTCAAGTCAAAGATATTGTTAGTACGAATTACAACTTTGAAAAAAATAATAAACCTCTCACAAAGGACAATTCCAAATACTTCTCTTCCCATAGGCTCCTTGGCATACTAAAGTGCCCAATTTGTTTTAAGACAAGTTACATGGCAGAGCATCTCCTTCCTCACTCCTCCCCACTGTTCCGTCTCATCCCCTCCTGTCATAGTTGTTGTTTTTCCTATTACTATGAAACTTTTCGTTTAAAAAAGGTTCATTAATGTTTCATTTGTTGTGTATTCATGCTTATTTTCATTTTTTTAAATTTTTGTACCAATAAATTTTTTAATTATTTTTAAGGATACGGTGCGGCTTTACTTTTCCTCTTCAGCAAAGCTATGTTTTTCCACTACGGAGGGGGGTGGTTGTTTCAATTTCAATTTTGTTTGTTTTTTTAATGTTCTTTTATGTTTCCTCGGGTGTTTGGGGTTTTTAACTTAAGGGCGAAGCGAGACTTATACGTGGATTTTTATTGTATATATTAATTGTATTGCTGTTTTTCCATAAATGCTTAAGTATTGTCTGTCTATACCCCGTGATTACAAAAAATTTTGTTACTTTCACTCAATCCCCTTTTGATTGTCACTTTTCCAAATCCCGAACCATCTTCATGTTATTTTTCGAAAATTGCAAAAAAAAACAAATTTTAAAACACAGAAAATTTTGCCAGTTTCCTACATTTTAATTTTTTTCCCTGTTCGGGTGTGGCAAAAAAATTACTTCTTTATTTTTGGGTCGATATGTTTACTATATCTAGGCTTCTATATTTCAGTACTTTTATGCAATAAAAATACTTTAAAAAATAGTTATGTTGCTATGTCCTGATCTCTATAGCCTTATTTTTATTGTTCCATACGTTGCCATGGGGGTCATTTTTTATGCAGGACAAGATCAAGTATTCTTTTCAACTTTTGGGGACATGGGTTTATTGATTATCTTTTATTTTTCGGTAGAACTATCATAAAAAAAAAATCATTTTTTGTATTCTGTTATGGCGTTTGCCATTTCGTTTAGTAACATCAGATTTAAATTTTGTCATTACAAAACAAGTATACCATTTTTTTTTTTCTAAAAACGGCTTTTTTTCCTCTGTGGTTTTTGATGTTGAGCAAGATAGGATTTCAAGAAAACATTTGCCCATTTGAACTGAAAATGGTTTCTTCCTGGTGAATTTTTTTTTTGTCGAAAAAAATTGATTTTGATTAAAACATTCTACTTCGAACATGAAAATGGCTTCTCTCCTGTGTGAATTCTTTCAGGTTATCAAATGTTTTCTGATTAAAAATTTTCCACTTCGAACATGAAAAAGTCTTCTCCCTGGTGAGTTCTTTCTGGTTCTCAAAAATGATTTTTGATTAAAACATTTTTCCACATTCTTAACAGGAAGGTTTTTTCTCCCGTGTTGGGTTTCCTTGTTTATCAAGACTGATTTTTAAATTAAAAAAATTTTCCACATTTGGCATAAAATGGCTTCTCCCCCTTTTTTGAATTCTTGATGTTTCTTAAATTTCGTTTTTAAACAAAACATTTTCCCTTCCAAACATGAAAAAGGCTTCACTCCCCCTGTGAGTTCTTTCATGTTAAAAATTTGATTTCCACAAAACATTTTTCCACATTTTTGAACATAAAAAGCCCCCTCTCCTGTGTGAGTTCTTTATGTTGTGGAGACTTGATTTCCGAGCAAAAATTTGCCCCTTTTGTAAAGAAAATGGCCCCCTCTCCTGTTATTTTTATGTTGCTCAAGACTTGATTTTCATAAAACATCTGCCATTCTAAACATAAAAAGCTTTCTCCTGTGTGAGTTTTTTGATGGTGAAAAAAAATTTCTTTCAGGCTTAAAACCTTGCCACATTTGGAATGAAATGGCTTCTCTTTTGGGTTTTTTGAGTCGAACAAAAATGGATTTCTGATTAAAAAAATTTGCCCCCTTTTGAACTGAAAATGGCTTTTCTCCTGTGTGGATTCTTTCATGGTCATCAAGATGTGATTTCTTATTAAAACATTTGCCACATTCTAGACATGAAAATGGCTTCTCTCCTGTTTGAAACTGATGTTCAAAAACCCTTTATGTGAGTTTTATTTTTGCCAACAGTTTGTGGTGAATAGAATATAGGATCTGATTAAAAGAATCAGATGACAGATCTTCGAGGGAAGGGCTGAGGGTGTATCTTGATAATAGATGCTCTTCATATGTATCTTGTGTGATTCCACATCATCTGCTTTAAATCTGATGAGATCATATGTCCGTCTGGCTCTGGTACAGTCACCTGCTAAAAATAATACGATTTTATTAAATTTTGATAAATATAACCTTAAAAGTTTTATTGATATATTATAACATTTCTTTATAAGAATGTCCATACATATTGCAAGGCAAAACAGATTACAATTGAAAAGTACACCTCTGTGCAAGGACCAATAGATTGTGATGTTAGGCCACTGAGCTTTTCTTTTGCGGTTTTACACTTCTGTTTTTAGGCACCACTCTATGCAGTAAATGCCCAATGGAGAATTATAAATTTATAGCCTTTGCTTCCCTAAACAGTGAGTTAATACACCCAAATTTAAAAGTTTAAATTTTCCCGATTTTTGGGTAACACATAGCCACACGTGGATAAAACAACAGTTATATGGGGAACATTGTGTGAACATCATGTGCCCCTAAATTAATGAAAGAGTTCTTGTTTTTTTTTTTAGAGCTCCCTTTTGCTCTTTATATGCATCGGCTAACAGGAAATTAAAGAGTAGGGGATTGTTTGGAGGGGTGACGATGACAATAAGCATGAGAGCTACAAATAGAAGTACAGAGAGCCAAGGAAAAAAAAATTGCCTCCTGAAACACTGTTACCTTAGACACTCAACCTCCAGTGCCTAGTGACAAATACAGCCCTGCCTGTATGAATCAGTCATGACTTGGGGCCAGAGTAAGGTTGGATCATCATATATATTTTTCTATCTTTTATTTCATTATATTTTTTAAGACAAACCTGGGAAAGGATACAAAAAATAGTTGGTGCCGTCAGTAATATGGGGGAATTGGGGGATCTGAAAAAGGTACAGGCAGAAAAAGGTATTGTAGGGGTCCTCGACGTGCTATTATGCTGTCCCCACCCTCGCTCAAGATTTTTTAGCAGTATATTTTATATAGAAAAAGTTTGACCATTTTTGCACTCTGTTATTTTTTTAAGATCTTATAGGTAATATAGGAATCAGAATCTGAGTGCCACCTATCGTATAGCACATAAAAAACTATAAAACACATACATTGTATGTACATACAATAATTATATATGTTGTCACATCAAATTACAATTATGGACTTTTAATATGTTCTTTTGGATGGTTCTCTTAAACAGAACTGCTAGCGGATATTTTGGGGCCCCATACAGTGAGATTGGACAGAGCCACAGAGGCTGATGGGAGATAGTGTTGTACTCTTTGACGGTAAGCTGAATATCTGCTTTTCTTTTCCTGACATAATTTTTATGAGTTATATACAGAGAGATGGTGATTACTTGGGCCTGAATATTTTGAACTCTTTATTGAGAGCAGTGGTGGCTTTTCATTTTATATGATGGCTAAAGTGCGAGACCGAAAGTTATTTGATATAGCCTTCTTTTATTAGGATACGGACAGATGCTACTTTCTGTGTATGGCTAAAGTCGCTCACCCACCCTAAAAAGCACTGAGGCTTCGGAACGCTGAAGGACATAGGAACACCCTTTATACAGCAGTATTAAAATAAACGTCTACCCAATAAGATTGACTTTTCTTAGTGACATGAATCCCAGAGCTACCGCTGGCTTCAATTACTTCAAAGAATGGAATCCTCTTCAGGATTCAGTGGCAGTAAGGTAGATCCAAATGCCCCTGACAGCATCCAAACATTGCAGAGACCGTTCTTTACAGTGCCGGGGGCCAAATAAGGGAAGATTTATGTCCTCATTAAGGTGAAAGGAGACCCCCCCCTGGGGAAAAATGAAGTCACAGCACAAAGGAAGACCTTGCCCTTCTGAACTAAAAAAGGGATCTGCGTGAGAGCCGCCAGTTCAGACATGCAAGGCCTCAAGGAAGGCCCTCTATTAAGAAAATAAGGGGAGGGAAACCTCCTGCAACAACTCAAAAAGAGAATCCTGCATAACATTTAAAACAAGATTTAAACCTCACGGTTCGATCGGCCTAAATCTGACCCCTAATAGAGGAAAGACCAAGACCCTACTCAAGACCTAGAACAAGCCACACGGCTCACATCAGGCAAAGAAGGTTCGGAAATAAACAGGGGCGGACTGCGGCATAACTTATCCGCTGAGAGACCGATCTTAATTAAGGAAGATATTTTGAATATCATTAATTTATCTGGCAGATTCCTTACCAAGGTAGACCTCTCACTCCTTAAGAAGGGATTGTCATATATACCTACCACATATTTTAATTTATTCAATTGGATGATGGCTCTCAACCTGTTCATCAGGAAACTGTAGCACAAGTTTCACAAGTAAAGAGAATAGAAGGAGTGTCAGGATTTGGGTTTTTACCTTTAGGATTGCATTGTTTTCAGGACCTTAACCAGCTTAAAGCAGAAGGTGGAAGGGAAGCTGGTGAGGTTCCATTTATCCAATACAGATTAAAAAGCACACATGCACCCCCAATTGGCGACATCTCACGTATTGATGTTTTCATATTGTTTTTTAGAGGATTTTTCTCTGATAGAACAGGGTCTTTGTTACAACAATCTTAATCATTCAGAGATCAAAGCTCTTAATTCCCCGCAGAGAGATTCTAACACGATTATCAAACAACCAGACAACTGTGGCAAAACTGTACTCCTTAATTGGTCAGATTACATTAAGATGTGTCTCTTAGTTCTTAATGATTAAGACAGTAACGAGGTCCTACCATTCAATTCTACATTAGAGTATATAAAAAGAACCGATTTCCATTTTGGAGAATGCAAAAGAGAATAAAATCATAGATGACAATGTGTTTTATTTTATGGCCATTAAAATACCTCATGCGCCCACGTTTTACGCACTGCCAAAAGGTCACAAAGGTTTGTCACATTTAAAAGGATGCCCAATTGTGTCAGGGATTGGCATTTTGACTGAGAATTTGGGCATCTATATTGATAAGTGCATTATGGAATACGTTGTCTCTCTCCCCTCCTACAGTAAAGACACCATGAATTAATTAAACCATTTTAGGCAGCATAGACATTGAAGCTTTATATTCTTTAATCCCAACATGGGTATGAAAGTGGTTGAGTACTTGACTAAGAACTTTTTTCTTTTCAATGGCTTAACCTAGCACCTGCTCAAGGGCACTGCGATGGGCACCTGTTTTGCCCCGATGTACACAAAATTGCTCCTGATGGGAGACTATGACGGTGTTCAGTGATGAGGACTTTTATCCACAAACTGGTGGTATTCTCTGGGTCTTCTACATTGATGACATCTTTGTTTTATGCGGATCCAGGGGATTACTTAAAAACATGGGTTGATTCTCTAAACCAGAATCCATTTGCCCTTATATTCATCATGGAGTGGGACATGAATACCTTGTCTTTCCTAGATATCAGAAAACGTAACCATGACAAGGGGCGTCCTTTATGTGTAGAGGAAAACAAAAGAAGGAGGCGAGAAAACCAAGTGCTCCATAATGTATTAAAATAATTAAATGTATGCCGAGAGGACAATGCTTATGCGCTCAACCTGTACTGTCTTGTAATATCACTCTGTTTCGCCAATTGCCATATAACCCGTACTCAGATTCTTAGGAGTCACCTCTTTCACGTTTTTTTTCCCTCGTTGTGGGTGTGGGTAAACGAATAATTTTTCAAAAAATAAAGGAAATTTTACAGTGTCCATTTTGACTGGAACAGGGGTTAAAAGATGAAAAGCATACTACCCATTAATTAAAAAGAAATTTAATTTTATTAAGCTACGTGTTATGTGTCTTGATAGACACACTTGATCGGGTGAAAAATTACTTGAGAGGCATAGTTTTCCTTTCCCCTAGGTAAAAACCCTTTTTTTTTATCAATCTACAGATTCCCTCTTAATTTCTAAGAAACCCCAAAACATTTAAAGAATTCAAGAGGGGAAAAGAAAAGGGCTCCCCGGAAAATTTTGTAGGGGCAGTTTTAACTAGCCTCCTTCCCGAATGTTGTATTACACATCAATGGATGTTGGGATACAGAATGCCGAAGTTTTTTGGTTTTTTCCGGTTACAACCCGTGTTATGAATCGATGGTAGCTGCAGTGATACTGGTTTAAACAATCCAAAAAGGGGGGTGTTTTTCCCTTGTAACTAGGGCTGCCTTCTAAAAAGAAATAAAAAAGTTACCTACAAATGCATCCCCGATGCCCCCAAGGGGGAGCACAAAATGTTAAAAAAAACACAAAAAAGAATAAATTAAAAAAAGCCCCCAACCGCAAATTTTATCCTGTCCCAAAGACCCCAAAAAAATTCCCTAACATAAAAATGATACAATTAAAAAAAAATTTTGGGGGCAATTTTGTTGCTTAAAAAAAAAAAATGGGCACAGATTTTTATTTTTTTACCTCTATAAAAAACAAAAAATAATAGTACAAAAAATGACATAAAAAGCTTTTTTTGCTCAAAACCCCCGACGTACAAAAATAACAATAACCCTGGGCAGAAAGGGGGTAAAAGGGCCCCGACAGGAATTTGGGGTTTAAAAACCAGTACTTAGTCAAGTCTATTACTGGAGATTTAGGGGTGCTCCTCCTCCCTCTTGACATCCAACAAATCCCCTATCTACAACCTTTTACGACCTCCCTCTTACGTCTGTACTGATCCTTATGTTCTTTTTAATACTCCCATCCTCCATGGGTTTAAATAGACACCCACGTCCGACACTTTTTAAAAAACCTAAAACACAAAAGATACAGTTATTCCCAACCCCTCTATGGGGTTAATAAAATATCCCTGCATTTTCCCCATGTCACCTCTCCAGTCAGGCTCAAAGGGCTTTTTGGGGAAATTCTAGGATCTTCTGTTCATTGATTTCCTCATATATCAGGTAGAGAGGTGGAGGCTCCGTGATTGAGCTCAGGGTTTTTCCCCATCTTTCAGATACAGGGGCTGGAGAGCAATCACTAGAGGTCTTCTTCACTACTGTGTAATCCTGTTTATAGAGAGACACACTGATAAATATCACTACAAACATTTCCAGAGCCCTCTCCCCTCTCCAGTCATATCATCTGTTATTCCCATAGATAAGAATGATGTAATGTGACATCATCAGAGCCCCTTCCCTCTCCAGTCATATCATCTGTTATTACCATAGATAAGAATGATGTAATGTGACATCAGAGCCCCCTCCCCTCTCCAGTCATATCAGCTGTTATAACCATAGATAAGAATGATGTAATGTGACATCATCAGAGCCCCCTGCACTCTCCAGTCATATCATCTGTTATTACCATAGATAAGAATGATGTAATGAGACATCATCAGAATCTCTTACCTCTCCAGTAAGCTGGAAGATTATTTCTAGGGTGAGATTTAATATACTCTCCGCCATCTTGTCCTTGTCTCTATATATCCTTGATGAGTCAATCAGGAAAATTATCCTATATAGACAATATCAATAGAGATGATCCTATATTGTAGAGACCTAAATGGAAGAAGATGAGACAATATAAAAACCACACAAATAGCTTGTATACCAGTATGTATGGCCTGTGACCGCTGTAGACCATCATAGGCAGCCATGGTCACATGACATATGTACTGGAATCACCAAGGCTACCAATGTTGTTGTGCAATCTCCCTATCCATGTCCCCCTCTCTGCTAACTCCCTTTGTTCACATCATATCTTCATTCTCTTCTCTGCGCAATACCATTGTCTATATGTATTCTCATGTGACCAGCAAGAAAAAGGTTGTCTAAAACTGAAACATTGCAAAGTGTCACCAGTCTATTTCTACTTTATGTATTATTCTATCATATGCATTTATTGGAACGATTGGTGTTATATGGACAGTTTGCTCAATGCAATTATCTTCATGCAAAATGTAAGTGCTGTGAAATCTCCTTATACATAGTGTATCAGGATTGCAATATTCATCGAGGTGCAAAACATTCTCAAATCTGAGTGCTGCACATTCTTCGACTATAAATCAAGGTTTCGGTGAGAAAAAAAAAAAAAGGGAAAAAAAAGTGTCTGTCCCTGACTCATTTTGAGCTGGTTAGCTCTTTGTTGTACGATAATTTTTATTAATTCATAATTAAAAAGGTAAAGTGTAAAAATTCTTGATGCATTTCGAGCTGGTGGGCTCTTAAAGGGAATGTGTCATCAAAAAATGACTTATTGTTTAACTCACATTTTTATGTTAAAAACATTTTTTGGCATTTTTTTTTTTTTTTTTTTATTTTCCATATCAATTTCAGTATTTTTTTCATAATTCTTAAGTCCTGCAGTTTTCACTTTGGCCACTAAGCCTAGAAATCATCTGACACTTCCTGTTCGGTTTAGATTGCTTTTCAGCAGTGTGCTCATTATCAGTAAAAGAGGGGTCAAACTAAAAGGAGTACCATTGTGTACAGATAACACAGAATCCACCAGTCACAAGAGGAGATGTCACAGCTCCCCCCTCCCCGCCCTTCATAGTGAAAACTCTCCTATACAAGTCTATGGGACAGAATCTGTCTTAAGAATGCAATGTGCATGAAGCTGCTGTAAAGTATCTCTCTGACTGCTGTTAAAGCAGTGCAAGCAAGAATGTCTTCCCCACAATAATATATAGACGGACGAATAGAGAAATCTACAATCCGCAAATAAAAACGACTGAGAGGAAAAGAATATGGATCAGGGTATTGATTTAATAAGTAAAAAAAAAAAAATTGGCGACATATTCCCTTTAAGAAAGTGTACATCCCTGTAGCGTTTCAAGCTGGAGGCTGTAGTCAAAGCTTAAATATTTCTTAACTTAAAGTTAAAAATGTAAGTTACAGTGTACATCGCTGACTCTTTTCAAGCTGGGTCATACAAAAAAGCTTATACTTTCATTAACTCATAATTAAAAGCAAGTGAAAGTGTAAATCCCTGACACGCTTTAAGTTGGGTGGCTTTTAGTCATACGATAAAGCTTAAACTTTTATTAACTCAGTTACATTGTTTGTAAGGTCGAAAAAAGACAGAGGTTCATCCAGTGCAGCCGACTGTCCTATAGTGTTGATCCAGAGGAAGGCAAAAACTCTCATTGTAGAAGCCAATTGTCCTAATTTTAGGGAAAAAATTATTTCCCAACTCCTAGTTAAAAAAGTGAAAGAGTTCATCTCGGACGTATTTTAAGAATGCGATTTACTAAAATATACAGTAACATCATGTAACCTGTATGGTGAACACCTTCGGAGAAAATAAAATTCCCAGTGCCAAAATTTCTGGATTTTTTGGTTATTTCATCTCATCAAAAAATGTAAATAAAAAAATGATCAAAAAGTTGCATTTATTCTAAAATAGTGACAAACAAAACTATGCTTCAGCCCTCCCTCCAGTCTGTAGATGATCAGTTCTAGCACTAGGAGGGTGAGCTATGTGTGTATGAAGCAGCAGATAATGGGACAGTATGCAATTAGGAACTAATTGGGGATTCTCAACAGAGGGATGAGATTAATACAAGATGCACAAGAGGGCGGAGACTTACTATTCAGCAGCCAGGGGAATACAGAGCGGAGAACAGCAGTGCATGATGGGAACTGCTGGTGAAGCCACGCCCACTTTTCCTGTGCTGAAGAGGAGCACATAGGGGTAACAGTATATAAATCTGCCAGTACTACCTGCTTTGGATTTAGGGTATGTTCATACGGCTTACTTGGAGGCTGATTTTTCACCATCCAATATAGCATCAAAACCTTGCCTGGAACATACCTCTTTAGAAGAGGTTTTTGGACAAGGTTTTGGATGACTTTCAACACTTCACCCATACAAATTAATAGCCAGAGCAAAAACCACGCCGAAAAACGCTCCAAAAAGTGTCAAAAACGGTTTTGGACGAGGTTTCGAAGCTTTACACGGATTTCTATGGGGATTTTCAGTGCTGAAAACCGTTCAAGAGTTGACATCATGGTCCATTTTCAATGCCCAAAACAGCTTCCAAAGAGGCACCTAAAAACGCGCGTAAAAACCGCGTCTTGAGTGAACTACAACGCTGTTTTACATAGCAATCAATGAAAATGATCTGGGGTCGTTTTGGAGTCTTTTTTTATGCTGTTTTGGGAGCGGAAAAACTCAGAAAACCTCTCCAAAATCAGCGGTGTGAACATACCCTTCGTGTCATACGGCTGCTCTGTATGTAATGACCCTGCAGCCCATGCCCAATTTTTTTGTCCGTATGCCAGTATACCCCTTTAATTTAAGTATAGGGTGACCTAACTATGTTTTATCACACACATAACACTGAATAGGATACACCCCACACGCGGAATTGCAGGTAATAAACTGCTTAACCCCTTAAAGACGAAGTGATTGTAGGATTTCTCTTATTCCCTCCCACCTTTCAAGAGCCAGAGATGTTTTACTTTTCCGTGTACATAGACGTATGAGGAAAAGATGGACTTTTTAATGGTACCATTGAGCACACCAGATAATGTACCGAGAACCCCCCCAAAAAATTGTTTGTTGGGCTGAATGTGAAACAAAAATGTAATAGTGTATTTCTTTTTGTTGTAAATTTGCTTTGCATCGCCATTTTCTGAGATCAGTAACTTTTTTTTTCCCCAGTTATAACTGGTTTTGTGATACAAGGTCTAGTATTTATTGGTGCGAATTTGAAGTCTCAGCGCCTTTTTAATCCTAAGTTTATTAACCCATTAGGTGTTTCACTGGAATTAAAGCTAAGTGGAAGTGAAATTTCAAAATTTCACTTTTTTTGCAGATTTTCAATTTTTATACATTATTCACAAGAATACGGTAAATGTGATCAGGGAAATGCAACTTAATATTGATTTCCCAGATTCTGCCATTTTCAGAGATATCCCATATGTGGCCCTAGTGCACTATTTGGCTCAACCACAAGCCCCAGAATAGGAGGAGCACCTACTGGACTCTGGGGTCTCATTTTCATTACGATTTTATTTAGGCGCCATTCCAGGTTTGCGGACACCCTAAGGTGCTAAAACTTAATAAATGCCCCTAAAAAGACCCCATATTGGAAACTACACCCCTTAAGGAATATATACAGGGGTGTAGTGAGTATATCGACCCCACAGGTGTTTCACAAAATTTTTTAGCGTTAGGCTGTGAAAATGAAATAATTTTTTTTTCCAATAATCTGCAATTTTAGCTGAAAATGTTTAATTTTTACAAGGCATCCTGGTAAAAAAGGACCCAAAACTTTGTTACGCAATTTCTTCCAAGTTCGGCAATACCCTACATGTGGGTGTAAACTGCTGTTTGGGCGCATGGCAGGGCGTATAAGGGAGGGAGTGTTACTTGGCTTTTGGAACGCAGATTTTGGTGGGGCCATGTCGCATTTACAAAGCCCCCAAAGTACCAGAACAGGTGAAACCTTCCAGAAGCCGCCCCATTTTGGATTCAGCACGCCTCATAGATCTCATCTAGGGGTGTATTGTGCATTTTTTTTTTTTTTGCATTGGGCTATAAAAATGAGGGGAAAACGCAATTCCACCATTGTTTTTTGGGCTTCAATTTTACAGCGTTCGCCGTGCAGTATAAATGACAGGATATCTTTACTATGGGGGTCGGTACAATTGCAATGATATAGATTTTATATATTTTTTTTATGTTTTATTACTTTTACACAATAGAAATAGGTCTATAAAAAAATTGCGTTTTTATGTTGTCCTGTTCTGATAGCCATAACATTTTCAGTTTTCTGTATACGGAGCTGATTATGGGCTTGTTTTTTGTGGGATGAGTTGACGTTTTTATTAGTACCAATATGGGGGGCATATGCCGCTTTGATCACTTTGTATTAAGGTTTTTGTGAGGCATTTTGAACAAAATACAACATTCCTGGTAGTGTTTTTTATTTTTATTTTTTACAGCGGTCACCGTGCAGTATAGCTGACATGTTAGTATTACTCAGCAGGTCGATACGATTACAGCGATACCCAATTTGTATTTTTTTTTATGTTTTACTGCTTTTACACAATAAAAACACTTTTATTCAAAAAGGGAAAACACGTTTTTGCATCGCCATAGTCTGAGAGCCATAACTTTTTTATTGTTCTGTGTACGGAGCTGTGTAGGGGCTTGTTTTTTGCGAGACGAGTTGACGTTTTTATTGGTATTATTTTTGGGGGACAAGACCTTTTGATCAGTTTTAAATCCATTTTTGGAAGGCAGGGTGAAGAAAATACTGCAATCCTAGTAGAGTTTTTTATTTTTATTTTTAACAGCGCTCACCGTGCAGTATCCATGACCAGTTAGCTTTACTCTCTGGGTCGATACGATTACGGCGATACCCTATTTATATAGTTTTTTTTAATTTGGAAGCACTTTAAAAAAAAAAAAAGTATTTATGCATTGCTGTCTTCTGAGAGCCATAACTTTTTTATTTTTCTGTATACAGAGACGTGTAAGGACTTTTTTTTTTTGCGGGATGAACTGACGTTTTAATTGGTACAACTTTGGCGTTTATATGAGTTTTTGATCGCTTTTTATTCCATTTTATGTGCTGCAGGATGTACAAAAATCGCAATTCTGTGACTGTTTTTTGTTTTTGTTTTTTACGGCGTTCACCGTACGGGTTAATTAACATGACAGATTTATAGGGTAGGTCGTTACGCACGCGGCGATACCAAATATGGGTACTTTATTTATTTTTGATCTTTTTTGGGGTGATTGGAGTTTGTAAAGGGGAAAAGGGCAGTGTACATGTTTTAATTTTATTTTTTGTGTTCGTGTTTTACTTTTTTTTTTACTTTTTCACATTTTTTTACATCTCCCCAGTGGGGATTTGTAACAGCAAATCCCCACGGGGGAAAAGCAATCGTTAGATTGCTGTTTGAAGAGGCGATCTGTGCACAGCGTTACTGCTGTCCACAGGTCGCCATGGCAACTAGTGACACCATGCCCACAATGCATTGTGGGCATGGTGATGTCACCAGACTACCCGGATGCTTTCAGAAAGCATCCGGGGAGTCCGGTAGGAGACAGGCAAGCGGCATCTCTGCCGCTGCCTCGCCGATTGTAGGCAGAGGGAGCTCACTCCTCCTGCCTGCGCCTTCATTATTGCAGCCATGACAGGCTTCGGTAATGATGCGTTTTTCACCCGCGGCCGGAGCTCACTCTGGCTGGGGGTGATGGGGCATGAAGTCAGCGGTAATTTACCGCTGGTTCCATGTCGCGATCGCGCGCGGCTCGCCCGCAAGCCCGCGCGATCGCCAGGGCGTATGCATACGTCCATTTGCGGGAAGTCACTTCCTGCTAGGGCGTATGCATACGCCCAATGTCGGGAAGGGGTTAATAACTTACCACTCCCACTGTGCTAAAATAGGAAATTACCCCAAACTTACATCTCCCATCACCACCGTCTCAGTGCTGAGAGAGTTCCTGTACCCTCCTCCCCAGGTCCCATGTCCTTCAAACCGCACATCCAAACCCTCACCTCTGCCTGCCGCCTCCACCTGAAAAATATCTCCCGTTTCCGCTCATTCCTTAACCTTGAAGGATCAAAAATGCTTGTCCACGGCCTCGTCATCTCCCGCCTAGACTATTGCAAAACCCTTCTCTGTGGCCTCCCATCTAGCACCCTCACTCCCCTCCAATCCATCCTTAACTCTGCTGCCCATCTGATTCATCTCTCTCCTCGCTACTCCCCTGCCTCTCCCCTCTGCCAATCCCTTCACTGGCTTCCCATTGCCCAGCGAATCCAGTTCAAGCTACTAACCATGACCTACAAGGCTCTCCATAACTTCTCCCCTCCATACATCTCTGCCCTAATCTCTAGATATCTCCCCTCACGCAATCTCCGCTCCTCACCGGACTTTGTTCTCTGCTCTCCTCTTATCAGCTCCTCACATAACTCCAGGAGAAGTCTCCAAGACTTCTCCTGTGCTTCCCCCACACTTTGGAACTCACTGCCCCAACACCTCAGACTCTCCCCCAGTCTCTTGCCTTAAAAGCAACCTGAAAACCCATCTCTTCAGGAATGCCTATAACCTAAAATAACCCCATTGCTACTATTCCACCACACAAACATGTCTGCCCCTCGCCTTCTGTCTCTTCCCACCTTCATTGTAGATTGTAAGCCCTCATGGACAGAGACCTCTCTCCTTCTGTACCAGTTGTTATTAATTTGTCACCTTTGCACTTGTTTGACCTTGTTTGACCTATGTTTTGTATACAACCCGATTGTACAGTGCCCTGGAACCAAGGGCGCTCTAAAATTAATAATAATAATAATAATATGATGCTGCAACCAGTCTCTGGCCTCAGCATGTGTCCACAGAGGTCAGTGATTGGCTGCAGCATCATGTGATCAATGAACGTGATGTCATCAGTAAGGGACCCTTGGGGGGACAATAATGGAGCTCTGGAACAGTGGTGATGGGAGAAGTAAGTATGGGGTATTTTCTAACGTAGCACATTTAGAGGTTTTTAAAAAACCTTGAAAAACCAGTTTAATTTTTAACTCGGCCACGGCCAGTTTTGACCTCTCTGACAGAGCCTCATTTTTTAAATCTGACATGTCACTTTATGAATAACCTTTTGATACTTTTATCTATCCATGCGATTCAGAGAATGTTTTCTCATTACACATTTTGCTTTACGTTAGTAAGAAATTTTGGCCGTACAATCAATGAAATATCAAAATATTGCGAAAATGTAGAAAAATGTTTGAACTTGTCTACATTTTCACAATATTTTGATATTTCATTGATTGTACGGCCAAAATTTCTTACTATCTTGAAGAAAAATGTGTAATGAGAAAACATTCTCTGAATCACATGAATAGATAAAAGTATCAAAAAGTTATTCTTAAAAAGTGACACATGCCAGATCTCAAAAATGAGGCTCTGTCAGTGAGGTCAAAACTGGCTGTGGCCGGGCTCTTTGATGCTGTTTTGGGAGCGGAAACGCTCTGAAAACCACTCCAAAATCAGCCGTGTGAACATATCCCTTGTCTTATACTACTGCTCTGTATGTAATGACCCTGCAGCCCATGCCCATTTTTTTTGTCCGTATGCCAGTATACCCCTTTAATTTAGGTATAGGGCGACCTAACTATGTTTTATCACACACATAACACTGAATAGGATACACCCCACAAGCGGAATTGCAGGTAATAAACTGCTTAACCCCTTAAAGACGCAGCGATTGTAGGATTTTTCTTATTCCCTCTCACCTTTCAAGAGCCAGAGATGTTTAACTTTTCCCTGTAATTTGGCCCGTACAATCAATAAAATATAAAATATCAAAATATTGTGTGTAAAGTTGTGTGTTGTCAACATCCAGGTGGTATTGAAAGCCTTGTAAACCTATGAACTGACCCAGACGCAGAGTTTAGATAGAGAAAAGTACGGGGCTCAGGACTGACCCCCGGGGGGACCAAACGGAGCGAGGGCAAGAGGAGATGCTGAATGTCCCAATGTTCAGAAACAAGACTGTAGTGGGTCAAGGAAAGAGTTGAAGGAAAGATGGGAGGACAGTTCAGTGAGATGGGATGATAGTTGGACAGAGATGAGGGGTCGAGAGATAGTTTCTTAAGGCTCGGTGTGATGGTCGCGTATTTAAAGTAGGATGGGAAGATAGCAAAGGTTAACGATAGGTTGAAAATATGGGTGAGGGATGGGATGAGGTTTGGATGGCAGTGGGTCAAGATTACAGGTTTTGAGGTTGGATTTGGAGAGTAGAGCAGAAAGATTGTCATGAGTAACAGTAGGGAAGCATGTTAAGAGGGAATTGCATTTTGCAGGGATCGAGGCACGCAGTGGGGGAGTGTGCGGGGATCGAGGCGCGCGGTGGGGAGTGTGCGGGGATCGAGGCGTGCGGTGGGGAGTGTGCGGGGATCGAGGCACGCGGTGGGGAGTGTTCGGGCTATCGAGGCGCTCGGTGGGGAGTGTGCGGGGATCGAGGCGCGCGGCGGGGGAGTGTGCGGGGATCGAGGCGTGCGGCGGGGGAGTGTGCGGGGATCGAGGCGTGCGGCGGGGGAGTGTGCGGGGATCGAGGCGTGCGGCGGGGGAGTGTGCGGGGATCGAGGCGTGCGGCGGGGAGTGTGCGGGGATCGAGGCGTGCGGCGGGGGATTGTGCGGGGATCGAGGCGTGCGGCGGGGGATTGTGCGGGGATCGAGGCGTGCGGCGGGGGAGTGTGCGGGGATCGAGGCGTGCGGCGGGGGAGTGTGCGGGGATCGAGGCGTGCGGCGGGGGAGTGTGCGGGGATCGAGGCGTGCGGCGGGGGAGTGTGCGGGGATCGACGGGTGCGGCGGGGGAGTTTGCGGGGGTCGAGGTGTGCGGCGGGGGAGTGTGCGGGGATCGAGGCGTGCGGTGGGGGAGTGTACGGGGATCGAGGCGTGCGGCGGGGGAGTGTGCGGGGATCGAGGCGTGCGGCGGGGGAGTGTGCGGGGATCGAGGCGTGCGGCGGGGGAGTGTACGGGGATCGAGGCGCGCGGTGGGGGAGTGTGCGGTGATCGAGGCGTGCGGTGGGGGAGTGTACGGGGATCGAGGAGAGCGGCGGGGGAGTGTGCGGTGATCGAGGCGTGCGGTGGGGGAGTGTACGGGGATCGAGGTGTGCGGCGGGGGAGTGTGCGGGGATCGAGGCGTGCGGTGGGGGAGTGTGCGGGGATCGAGGTGCGCGGTGGGGGAGTGTGCAGGGATTGAGGCGCACGGTCGGGGAGTGTGCGGGGATCGAGGTGTGCGACGGGGGAGTGTGCGGGGATCGAGGCGTGCGGAGGGGGAGTGTGCGGGGATCGAGGGGAGCGGGGGGGGAGTGTGCGGGGATCGAGGCGTGCGGTGGGGGAGTGTGCGGGGATCGAGGTGTGCGGTGGGGGAGTGTACGGGGATCGAGGCGTGCGGTGGGGGAGTGTGCGGGGATCGAGGCGTGCGGTGGGGGAGTGTACAGGGATTGAGGCGCACAGTCGGGGAGTGTGCGGGGATCGAGGTGTGCCGGGGGGAATTTGCAGGTCTCAAGCCAACAGAGTGCTCCTCAAAGGAGGGGACTGTGAGGGACGGTAAAGTTGGATTGAGGACAAAGAAACAAGTATCTGACACGTTTGCTGCCAGGGCCGGGGTGTGGGAAAACTGAAGCCCACCATAAGAGACTGCAGCAGGGGAGGTTGTGTCAGAAGGTGTCAGCCAGGTTTCTGTCAGACCAAGGAAGGAGAGTTTACGTGAGATGAAGAGGTCAGTGGATGAAGGGAAGTTTGTTGCACACAGAACGTGCATTCCAGAGAGCACCCGACATGGGGATAGTGAGGGGTATGTGTTTGAGGTTTATGGGGTTAATGGAGTTTGTGCTGATTGGTCTGTAAGAGACGGGTGAAACAACAGTGGGGATGTGCTGAGGGGCCCAGGATTAAAATACATGTCCCCAGCAGCCGTAGAGAAGCAGGGAGAGTGTGAGCAGGTGAGAGCGGGATACAGGATAAGAGGCTTGTATGGGTTCTGAGAGGAGGTCTTAAAGGGGTTGTCTCACTACAAAGATTGTCATTCAAATTAAAGATCTTCAAAAAACAAGCACGTTTGCAATATATGTCAATAACAAATCTCCTACTGATTTCTAGATAACTTGTTTTTAGTGGCTCCAGAGGCTGCTGAGGTCTCTATAGTCACCGACCTGCTTGTTCTCCCTGATAGGCTGTATCTCCGGCATCTTATCACAACAGGTCGCAGCGGGAGCGAGCACACAAGTTTAACTATCTCCTGTCCTTTCTCTCTCTGTCCTCGCTCTGCCTGAGGCACAGCTCAGTGATTTAGAGCAGGCATACTAGCAGCCCCTGTCAGTTCCCCTGCTGCCTTATCTGTGTCTCAGCCTAATTATTATTCACTGCTGTTAACTATTTCCTGCCCATCTCATTCAGCTCTGAGTCAGCCTAATTAGCATTCACTCTCCTGTTTACCTAACCAGCTTCACTGCTGAAGTGAATGATTCAGGCAGGAAATAGTCAACAGTCAGTGAATAGTAATTAAGCAGACACAGACAGATGTAGCACTGAGATAACTCCATGCAAATACAACACATCAGAGATTATTTGAATCGCTTCCCCCCCTGCTCAATTCCCTGTGCTGGGAACCCCTGGCCCGGGTCATGTATGGATGTATGGGGAGAGAAATATGTGCTGTGTACACGGTGGATACTATTGGCTGTTTTAGCATCGGGAGCGAGTGCAGCAGCATGACGTCACCTAGATGAAGGGAGGGGGGAGAGGACTCCAGGAAGCCAGTGCTCCCGCCCATGATTTCAAAACTACAGATCTTAGGACAGCACCAAGGTAGGATGAAATCCAGTCGTGAGACAACTCCTTTAATGCTGTGGAAGAGGTGGAGGTGAGATGTGAGGAAACCACTCCCCAGTGTCGGTGTCTGAGGACAGTCAGGAAGTTTGAGGAATAAGGAGGCAGCGGTTGTAGCTGCAGAGTAGAGCATATTGGGGGCTGGGGTTAGTAGATAGAAGAAAAGATTAGTAGGTTCCTTGAAATCACATTACAGTGACCAGAGACCACATGACCAGAATCACCTCCATGTCTGTCAGTCTGTAACTACTCAGTATGCAGCAAAGTAATAAGGGGTTAATAATAACCATGACGACACACGTACCTCCACCTGCAGAGCAGTGACTGCTGTGTACTGCCAGGACCTGGGAGGAGTCATGTGACTGTGTACTGCCAGGACCTGGGAGGAGTCATGTGACTGCTGTGTGCTGCCAGGACCTGGGAGGAGTCATGTGACTGCTGTGTGCTGCCAGGACCTGTGATTATGTCACATGGAGGGAGGAGTCAGTCAGGCTCCCTCTGCTCAGCTACATGTAGCTGAGCCGTGTGTGTCTGGGGGTAACCGTGGCCTGTAGCTGAGCCGTGGTGTGTAGTGTAACGTGTGTGGTAGGCGGGGAGCCGTGTGTGTGTAACGTGCGTGTAGCTGAGCCGTGTGTGTGTAACGTGCCTGTAGCTGAGCCATATGCATGAAAACTGTCTTGGTCTAATATTTTCTTTGTTCCCCGTAGCAACTAATCAGAGCTCCCCTTTCATTTTTTCAGAGCACTATATGAAATGAAAGGGGCACTCTGATTGGTTGCTATGGGCAACAAAGACAGTCTTACACCTAGACAGTTTTCATACATGTCCCCCTAAGTGTTTAAGAGCAAGATCTCTCTTAGCTGGTTATTTTAGATAGAATTGATTTCCTTGTTTTTAATATTTTTTAAAGTTTGAGGAAAATTGGATAAAGACCCCACGTATTTATAAGCCTTCCACAGGGTGAAGTAATTCGGCATAGACGGGAAGTTTAGGGAAAAATATTTTGCTTATTGTTTCTTTAATTCTGATTGGAATTTGGGTTAAAAATGAGGTATATTGTATTTTTCCATAGGAAAGGACTTTATTGGAACCCAGTAGGCTGAGTCATAAGAAAATAGGAGCATGGTCCAACCAGGAGATAATCACAATGGAACATTTCTGCACAGAAATTAGGGTTCTCTTATCTACCAGGTACATGTCTAGTCATGAGAATGATAGCTGTACATTGGAGTAAAAAGTGAGATCTCTCAACCTTGTGAAAACTTCTCCTTGCATCATAAAGGTGAGCCTGCTGTAAGCAAGGGTTTAACCGATCTGGGAGTTTTAGACGCTGAATCAGGGTGTGCTTCATTAACAATTTTAAAGTCGCCAAATGAGAGAAACATTTATGATTTTCTTTGCAAAGGCTGTTAATAAACCTTACTTAGCGAGAACTGAGAGCAAAGAAATTTACAAAAGTATACAAGATACTATTAGGGGAAAAATCTCTCCTTGAGGAGAGGAACCAATAAATTGGTCAGTGTGAAGGTTTACTTGCCATTCAGACCTCACTGACTGTTTTGCACAAAGCAAAGGCTTATGGGAAAAGAGTTGATTAGATCCACAGCACCCTCTATTGGATGTAGTTATCCTCAATTCACATGTAGCCCGCAGGAGCCTAGCAATGTGAAAGGGGTTTGAGTCAAACCAGTTAAGTTCAACTACAGACAGCTGTTTCGGGGTATTTGCCCCTCAAGGTACTATTAGTCATACTTACCAGCACAGGAACTTTGCCTTTTGCTTAACAGGACTTCCTGCTGTAGGTGTCACGTTGTCAGAAGGAATTGAGAAGTCTTGAGATAGAGTTTGTGCGTGAGTGGTATCTTTAGATTGGGACGAAATATTGCTTCTTTTAACTTCACTAGATTTAGGAGCAGAGCCGGGAGTAGATTAGTCAGATTCTTCCAAAGTGAATGATGATGGTTTATGGTGCAAATCGCAGTGGAAGGTGGAATTTGAGAAGGAGGCGTCGATGGACTTTTAGACTCGGAATTTTCTAACGCATAGAAAAAGTCTGTTGGACAAAGTGGTTTTCCTTTATATTTGGATGTATTGGTTCTTGCTATAACACATTGGGTAGGAAGAGGAGTTGAAAATGAATGAAACATGTGTGGATGTCACTTTGCTTGGGTCCTGGACCCAGGGTATTTACCCCATAAGTTAGTTAATGAAGACGGCCATAAGAAAATTTAATTATGTATATCAGAAAAATGTTGAGTTACAGTTGGACAGTAGAGAGTCAGTATCTTTCTTCAGGGAAAGAAACATTCAGTAGATTATTAGGATATATAAATATTACAGCAAATATAGTGTTGGACAAAGGCCACAAGATTGATGAATATGATGTCAGAAACAGTCCAGCACTCCTATTCATGAACAGGTATGAACACGTGAAAGAGAATTTAAGGAGATTTTGACTTTGGAGATACTAAAAGTACCTTCAGATGAGAAAAATAATTAGAGCTATGCCCTTGAAAATTACTTATGACAAATAAAATGTAAAATATTGAGTTATAGTTGTATATATTCACTGGACTAGCAGAGAGATGTGAGATATATGTGAAATGGCGGAGGTCTCCTATAAAATGGCCACTTAACAATAGTGGCAGCAGAAAGGGAATTATACTTCCAACATATAGATCGTTAGACCAGAAATCAGAATGATCCCCGTGTGGTAGAAGGGTAACGTTCTGTACCTTCAAGGAAAAATGATGATGGCCTCACAGTAATGTCAGTTAGATCATTTCGATATCAGCTTGTATCAGCGCTGTATGTAGGCCAAGATGGCGCAATGGCAGCTGGGAGGAGGTTCGGATTGCAGACGACCTTGCAGGCTGAATAATGCGCCACAGTATGAACGCCGTCTGATGTCTTGAAAGCCACAGGAGGAGATTCTCCGTCTGAGGTGTAAGCCTGGCTGTAGCACCGCTATATCCCGGCAATGGATCGTAGTGATGGCAGGCGGCAGATGCTTCTCTCTCCATATTAACGAAGATAAGATGGCTGGAATTGTGAGTTTAAGTGTTTAAAAAGGGCCAGGACTCAGTACAAAGGTACTGATGGCTGTGAGGGGTATATCACGACTTTGTGGCCTATCCGAGATGAGTTAACACGTATACCAGATTTATGGGACGGATCACATTTTTTTCTTTGTTTTTCCCCCATCTGGACAGGAGGATTTAGAGAATAGCGATCTTGAAGATGGTGCTTTATAAGGCTGGGAGACGTCAGGAGACTGGGGTAATTGTATGGAGGAGACCCAGTTTTTGTGGCCTATACGTTTCTGGCTGAGTTGGGTTTTGATTTAGTAGGCCCAATCTAAGCACCACTTCCTGGCGATTTCAGGTAACTAATAGGTCCCTCTGTTGGGTAGAGAAGATCTGATGGCACTGAGTGAATGTGACTCAATGTTGGGAGCTGACAGGAAGATGAGGACAATAGACACAAACTAGGGCTGTTTCAAACAATTTGCAATTCTTTACTTAGAAAATTTTTGACAGGTGCATTACAAAGTGCAAAGCGACAGACACCTTAGGCAATGTAAACACAATATAAATGTGGCAGTATTTAGCTGAAACGTAGAAGCTCCCTTTCAATAGATGTATATTCATTTATAATCCTCTCAGGTAAGGCGCTGGCAGCTGATATGAATGGAGTGGAGTGCAGCGAGGTGCTGCCTCGCAGCAGCGCGACATTTCGGAATGATTACTTTCCTTTCTCAATCTTGAGAATCTTGAGAAAGGAAAGTAATCATTCCGAAATGTCGCGCTGCTGCGAGGCAGCACCTCGCTGCACTCCACTCCATTCATATCAGCTACCAGCGCCTTACCTGAGAGGATTATAAATGAATATACATCTATTGAAATGAGCCACTGCATATCAGCTAAGTACTGCCACATCTATATCCTGCTTACATTGCCTAAGGTGTCTGTCGCTTTGCACTTTGTAATGCACCTGTAAAAAAAAAATTTCTAAGTAAAGAACTGCAAATTGTTTGAAACAGCCCTAGTTTGTGTCTATGGTACTATTGGGGAGCCTTGGAAGGAACTCCTAACGGGCTAAAACTATTAAGTGTGCAGCAGAAATAATACAGCATCTACACGTTGATAAGGAAGATGAGGACGACTGTGTGGTCGGCCCTGGTTTTGTGACCTAAGGCGACATGAGTCTTGAATTTGTTCTAATCTGCTAAAGAGATGGATGAGAAGGTAGCAGGGATGAGCTTTAAAGAGTTATGTCATGAAAATGTTAGCCTGGACATCCCTCTCCATGTTCACTTACCATCTTGATCTAGTAGCTCCCTCTGAACCATGCCTGTTTTCTACACTTCCCATGTAGGTTCGGTAGTCCCACTGAGCCGATTTTTGTCTCAAGGGTCTCCCTGGTTTACTGATACTAGAGTTGTTTATTTAGCAGGTGTCCTCTCTCCTGCCTTCTTTCTTTGCTGTTTCTTTCTTTCCTTGTTTTTTTACTCCCCCTTCTCCCCCAGCATTCTTTGTCCCTCTCCGATACATGGGAGACCTTAATGAAGCTTTTTTTCAATGCCAAGGGTCTGAATGCTCCCATGAAACGTTCCCAGATTCTTTACCATTTTCATATTTTCCACATATTGTGCTTGCAGGAAACTCACTTCAAATCCAATCATACCTCCTTTATTAAAAACAGATATTATACTGAATGGTATTTTGCTAACCACTCTCTTTCTAGAAGTAGAGGGGTCGCCCTCGCCCTGCACAAATCCCTGCCACATCAAGTGGTAGACTGCATTATAGATGCTGAGGCCAGATATGTGATTCTGATTCTGTCCATAAATGGCCACACGTCCACGATAGTCAATGTATACGCTCGCTACCAGGGCCAGGTGTCATCTCTATTGGAAGTCTTAGAGATACTAAACACCCGGGCGACTGGGACCATTCTCTTCTGTGGGGACTTTAACTTGACGCTTGACCCTACGCTAGACAATTCCAGTGGGCGCTCATCCATCCCCTACTCTGCCATCATATAAGTTAAAAAAGGCCTCCTTCATTGTCAGCTTTGTGATGGCTGGTGCCTCCAACACCCTACAGATAGAGACTATAGTTTTTTGTCATCACCCCACAACACATATAACCAAATCGATTATCTCCTTATCCAACATTGTGCTCTCTCCAGGTTACGCAACACTTCCATTGGTAACATACTCTGGTCAGACCATGCTCCTGTTTTTGCTTCGTTCCATATCCCCTACGCTGGTTAACCAGCGTAGGACTTGGAGATTAAACAAATCTCTTTTAACAGATTCAGTCTGCTTAGCTGATCTACACAAAACCATTGAGCATTTTGTTGCTGACCATGAGAGTGACACTACTGCTTCCACTGTGAAACGGGAGTCCTTGAAATGTGTTTTACGGGGTGTTCTAGTCAAACACGGTAGTCGTCTGAATAAGGCGAGGGCTGTAGCCATCACCAAGGTGCTACAGAAAGTTGCATCACTAGAGTTACTGAACAAACAGGCTCTCTCCACGTCCGTCCTTCAGGAGCTACTTATGGCTAGATTAGAAGCACGACGTCTCTTCGAGAACTAGTGGGGCAGACTTCTGTAAACTTGTTGTAGCAAATTCTACGAGAACAGGGACAAAAGTGGCCACCTCCTAGCTAGGGCCGCTAGAGATAAAATGGCTGCATCCTTTAGCCCTAGCATTATAACCCGCACAGGAAAAATGGTCCACATGACATCTGAAATTGCTAGTGAAATCAACCTCTAGTACTCTAAGCTCTACCAGTTACCACCTAATCCCCAGACATCCCAGGATACTAGACATGTACCCCCCTCCTCTTTTAAGAGCATTTCTGCTGACTCCATTCAGGCCCTGGAGGCCCCTTTCACGACTGAAGAGCTTAAAACAGTAGTGGAAGGTCTTCCAGGCGGAAAGAGCCTGGGACCGGATGGCTATAGGGCACAATTTTTTAAGACTTTATTGCTCTCTCTTGCCCCGATTCTACTCGGTACTTTTAATGACGTGTCTGTCGTCACTCCCTTTCCTGGGACCACCTCCGAAGCACATATAACCGTGATCCCAAAAAAAGGGTAAAGACACCCACTCTTGTGGGAACTCTAGACCTATTTCCCTCGTAAATGTGGATTTAAAGATTTAGGCCAAATTGTTGGCCAATCGCTTAAATCCCCATCTATCTTCTCTGATCCACCCTGGCCAGGTCGGATTTGTTCCTGGCAGGGATACACGGGATAACACGTTGAAGACTATAGATATAATCCAATATGCCCAATCACTTGAGATTCCCTTGATGGTACTGTCACTCGACGCTGAAAAAGCGTTCAACAGGATCTCTTGGGAATTCCTTTCATCCACCATTGCCCACCTTTGATTGGGCCCCCTTTTTACCGCCAAAATCTTGGTGTTATACTGTAATCCAACTGCTAAGAGTGAGAATCAATGGAACCCTGTCTGACTCTTTTGCCATTCAGAACGGTACTAGACAGGGTTGCCCCCTTTATTATGTATTTTAATCATGGAGCAGTTGCTGAAATCTATACGAACCAAACCGGACATCAAGGCCTCACGAAGGGAATTCAAATTCGGCTTTCGGACACCTCTGATTTATAAAAAAGGATCCTTTTTTTCCCTTTCCCTCCCTTGATTCGAGTGGCGCATTTTAGCACCTGGTCTAATTACAAAATTAATTACGCAAAATCTGAGGCCTTAAATATTACAACCCTGTAATTGTAGACGCCCTTAAGACGAAATTCTCCTTTTTAAGGCGAAATGAAGGCATTTCCTACCTGGGGATCTATTTCCCTACTGACCCCTCCAAATCATTTGAGATTAACTTCTCAACCCTGCTTACCCAATACCAGAGAGTGGCCCAAAAGCGGGGGACTTCTCCGGGGTTTTGGCAGGCTGAAACCTGAAAAGTCCATCCCCCCAAAATTTTTTAAAAATCTTTTTCAACGATTTTTGTCTTTATCCCAAATGCCTTTTGGCTTAGTGTTCATCACTGTTTCAGTGAATTTGTTTGGCGCTCCTGTTGTCCAAGAATCCGACGAGACCTTTTATCTAAGCCCAAAACTGCTGGCAGTGTTGGTCTGCCCGATTGTAGACTTTACTACATGGCTGCAGCCTACGCAAGGTTTTTTAGACTTGCCCCCACACCCCAAAAGGGAATATGGTATAAATACCCCTTTTAAAAAATATTCTCCCCTCCTCGCTCCCTTAATCCCCCGAACCCCCAGCAGATAGGTTTTATCCTCCCCCACTCCTTTTTCTTGTGGCCCACTAATGCTGGACATGTAATATTGATCGTGTGTTACTCTTGTGTTTTCACAATGTTTCTGCGCATAATTATGTATCCCCTTTTTTTAATGTTAGAAAAAACTGTTCAATAAACACTTAATGTGAAAAAAATAAAATCTAAATTGTATCAAGATTTTGCAAATTACCAAAAAATTGCAAACAATTTTAAAACTTTTTTGGGGAAATAAATTTCTATCTGTAAAAAAAAAACGAAATGTGGAGATGAAATTGTTTGCAGATGTTTAATTTGGATCCATTATGTTCTAGAAATTAGTAGACATTAATAGAGGAACACACTCAAAAGTGACCCCAAGCGGTGTCATTAAAATTTTAATTTGGTGTGTAATAAATATAATTCCCAGATATTATGTAGTTGATTAGAAGAAAAATTCAAACTGCCATTTTTCTGATTTAACAAGTGTCACTGCACAAAAAAACTCATAAATTGTGCATCATGGAACAGTGCCGATACAATAAGGACATGAAAGCTAGAACTATTAAAACCATTGATGAGTGACACTTAGGCATTCTCTTAAAACAAGGCTGGGCTTTTCAGGCAGGGTTTCACAAATGAAAGTTGTGTCCTTTCTGATTCCCTTTTTGTAGCACACTTTGCACCATTTTTGTGCCCTTCCCTTTTCACCAATACATGGGATTGTGTGGTGGTGTTCATGAAAAACAGCTGGAGGCTCAATTTTCAACTAATTCAAATGACTGTGCAAGAAAAACATTTAAAGAGGCAAAATCCCCCAGAGGCCAAGATGGTCAATAAACACCAAACCCGTAAAAAACTGAAAACTAAAAAATTGTGTCCCAAGTTCAGAACAATGTAAATTGCAATGACTTTGAAAGTTCAACCATCTACAATACATAATGCCTAAGTGGGGCAAAATGTGAAAAAAACTCACTTGCGCCATGTTTGCTGATCCCCTTTCTTTTACGCCGTTTCACTCTTCGGGATAAATATGTGTTCTCTGTATTCAAGGTTTATACGACGGCAATACCAAAAAAAAAAATTTCAGTTTTCCCTATATTTTGGTACTGTAAAAAAAAAACCAAACCATTTTCATTTTAAAAATTTGCCGGCGGCACCATTTTGTGAACCATAACCTTTTTTGACTAACACCTCCCACTTTATGGGGGGATTTTTGGGGCTGAAACGTCCCCCTTTTGTGCAACATTTGGAATGATGCAAAGTTTTTAAATTTAATTTATTCCCAATTTTTAGGGAGTGAAATGACTAAAAAAAAAAAAACAATTTTTTGAATTTTTCTTTGATCCCCCCCAGGTTGCTTTTTCCAATGGGGCTCGAAAAACACAGCCTAAGCAGTATAGACAATGCATTGGGGGGAACCAAAAGGTGGTTTTCCCCCACTTTTTCCTGGGGCCCGGGAAGGGGGGAAAACGAAAACAGGCGGGACGGGGCCTTCCCAAAGGACCCCCTGCCATGATAAGCAATCTACCCCGCAATTTCACCCACGGGTGCGCTGTATCCCGCTAGCAGAAGACAACACCTTTACCGCATCAGGAGACGTACAACTTATACTTATCAATGTTCAGTAGAGGGTTTAAAGTAGATAAACACAAATTATAGAAATTATAATGCATTTATAGAGAGTAAGAGATCTATCTAAATTAATGTATCGCATGAAGAACCAGTAGCTCTTCCAATAAATTCCCGCTGCTCTGCGAACAAATATTTAAATAGGATTATAGCTGCGCTTAATTAAAGTATTTCTGCGGTCGTATAAATAACTGGGAGATCCAAGTCTATGCATAGAATAAGACACCTGAAACAGCCATGGAGTTGAACCACATCGTAATGCTAAGTCTCCTCGTCCTCCCCTCTTATGCTTTGTGTATTTGCGCGCGTATTGAGTTAGACTAACGGTGTTCGTGCCATAGCGAATCAGCTGTATATCTGACCTCGGATATGAACATTTTTCAAAAAATGGCTCCTGACCAAACGAAATACCAAAAATGGAAAAAAAAGAATTAAAACAACTCTATCCGTGCGTTTCATATATCCAATGACTATCTCCAAGCCTAAAATTTCATCACAGCCGGTCGGCCAAAAATGCGAAGTGCATGGAACAAAACACAAACACATAGTCACAACAGCTTCGATTGACAAGGTCATCCAACAGCAGCATCTCAAGTGCGCGCCTTATAAATGGACCGAACTGGAGTCATCTCATGATAGTATACATACTGCACTCACAATTATATAGTCAGAAGGTCCTGGAGAAGCGGCTCAGGGCCGAGATACATTGACTAACCAATATCAAACATGACTAGGAATAAAAAAATATAACACAGATAATTATACTTTATAGAATCAATGGATTAGCTATATTGAGGCTCAGCAGTACAATATCACAATGTTATTGGCCTTAAAACCCCTATAGGTCACATCTCGCTGACTCGCAAATATCATGGAGTTGTATAAGATATCACAGGACTCAGTCAATAACTACTAGGAGACTGTGAGAGCTGTGACCCTGCTCCCTCACAGCGAAGATTTTGACTGCAGTAGCACACCCTGAACCAGAGCTGAATCCAGCAACGGGTGCGTTGTCTGGCCTATATGCACAGGCGTGCGATACAAAACTGCTACATCATCTTCAAACACACATGCTGGGCCGCTCATCACATGTTACTTATAGTAGATTGTTCTCTCATAACATAACATTGTGTACATACAGGTCCCATACCTTCCACAGGCACTTATTATATGTTTTAAGTTCTATTCCCATACCCCCTTGGGGCGAGTATATAACAACATGAAAAAAAAATTCTTTATCATTCTTGTGTATTATTGAGTTTTAGTGGCATTCGATGTGCAGTTTCTCCAGATCTAATTAACGAGGTTATAATCATAGGAGCTGTCTTACAGTCAAGACATACATATTTATTTTCTTTTTACTAAAGGCCTCTCGACACCTGTGGTGATTATTATCTTAATGAGATTATCAAGTGATTTGCGATGTTCGAAGTACAACTTTTTGCCACCCAACATATTCTAGAAACATGAAAATGAGTGCTTTCTATCTCCTTAAAGGTGAGGTGCGATGATTTTCTTCTCATGGCTGCTTATGATTTTGATTTTCACCACAAAAATATGTTGCGCCACATCTCGATCATAGAAAAATGGCTTCACTCCTGTGTGAGGTCCATTCTTCTTTATATGAGGTCTAGCCACTTAAGACTTCGCATCCGACCTTCACCACAGACAACACATTGAGCCACCATTCCTGACAAACATAACATCATGCGTGAGCTATATCATCTCTCCAGTGTAAGTGCGACTATTGCTCTCTTACTGCTTAGAACCACAGATACGATGCTGAGTTCCACAGAGTATAACCACATTTTGCGCCCACATTACACTAGCGAACATACAAATGGCTGCTTCTCCCCCTGTGAGTGAGTTTCATTCTTCATGTTGACACCAAGACTTCTCGGATTTTCCCACACAATTAAAATGTTTGACCACACCCACTCTGAACATGAAAACGGCTTCTCTCCTTGCCTGAGATTCTTTTATGGTACTTACTGAGCCTTATTTCTAAGTACCAAAACATTTGACACATTCTGAACACTGAAAAATGGCTTCTCTCTGCTGGAGCCTATTTACATGTTCTAGGGATGAGCATGTGAGGTTTCTGATTAAAACATTTTCGCTCACATTCATGCGCAACAGGAACTCGGCTTCATCTCACACGTGTGGATTACTAATCACCTGTCTTGAACACAAGATCTCGATTTAGAGTAACTTCTTAATAAAATACAATTCTGCCACTCATTCTGAACAAGCGGAAAATGGCTTCTCTTCCTGCTGTGAGTCTAATCTTCTCTTTCATGCGTTCTCAAGCTTAGATTTCACAGCCAAAACATCTTACCACCATTCACCGCAAACCCCAGGCCCCAAAATGGCTATCTCTCCTTGTGTAGTCTTTCATGGTTACTCATGACTTGCATTTTTTTTCTGAGTCAAACACAATTTGCGCCGACACTTCCTGAACATGCGAAAAAGGAGAGAGCCTTCTCTCCCGTGTGCGTTTCTTCTATCCTTTCATGGTCTCTTAAGCGCCTGATAATTCTGTATAACTAAAGAATTATTTCCACACATAATCTGAACATGAAACAATGGCTCTATCTCATCACACCTCTCAGCCGTGTTGGGATTCTTCTCCGAGATGGTTCTAGACTACGATTTTACAGTGAAGAAAACAGCTTATCACCAACTCCTATCTTCCTTCCTGACATGAAAACGGCTCTCTCTGCTCCTCTGTTGAGACACAACATCTCTTTTATCGCGTTGTCACCAAGCGACTTCTTGCCCATTCATCATAAAAGAGAACAATTCAATCCACATTTACAGCGGACACATGAAAATGGGCGATCCTCGCCTGTGTGAGAGTTCTTCATGCGATCGCTTAAACGACACATAGTGCCTAATTGAATACCAACGATAAAAGATTTTTCCACATTCTGGACAATGAAATGGACTTCTATTAACCTCTGTGAGTTAGAGTTCTTTGTTGTTGCAACAACGCCGACGCTTGATACTTCCCTAGTAAAACATCTGCACATTCTGAACAGTGAAAATGTAGACTGTCCCCTCCTGCGTCGGTGACACCTCGTTGATGTTTTAGATACCCCTTCTGTGACTTTCATTTTGCGTGAGCTCAGCAGACTGTGGTGAATCCAGAATACAAGGACCTGCTTAAAAAGTAACATCAGATGACAGATGCAAATTGAGATGAAAGTTAAGGGCTGAGGGTAGGGTCCTGCACAACATAACATGCTCTTCATATGCATCTTGTGCTGATACCACCATCATCCTGCTTTAAAAATTGAGCATGCGAGAGGTAAGCTACTCGCACTTCTCGCTCTCGGCTGGTACATGTCACCAGTGAAGACAATACATCTTCATCTTTACATTTTATTATTTTTGATAACTATAACCTTAAATACTGTATTGAGTATTTTACAAGACATATTTATACTCTCTACAAGCCACAATATCCATTCAAAATGCACAGGCATGGTGGGCAAAAACACAGAGTGATTACAATTTAACAGTAGAGGCCTCAACAAGATAAGGACCCCATGATTTATTAATAGGCACTTGAGGATTTATTAGATATTTTTTTGCGTTCTATATCTACACACACTGTCTGGTTGAGCTGTCGGCATCTATCTATATCAGTCATGTATCAGTGTGCCTGTCACCACTGCATCCTGTAAAGTTTTGATCAAACAAAGTACACTAAAAAACATCAAATTTTCATGATTCAAAAAGTAGCACAACATGCTTATAAAAAAACATAAAAAATTCTATGTCCCCTTTGCCTGTTTTTAAGTGCTTTGATCTCTAGAGCGCTCTGCTGCTGATATCTGATTATTGCGAGGTTGTTGTCTTGGAGCATTGGCTTTTGCGGCGCGCCCTCTCCACTAGCGTGCACCTTAACTCATTTTTTCAAAATGGATGTGCAGACCATAATTATGAGCGTTTTCTTCTGGACGTCGCTAGCGCATAAGTGCCCAATGGAGAATTATATAAAGAGCCGCCTGTTGTCAACGGGACGCGACCCAGAGACAACCGTGCAGCTCCGCCCGCGTCAGGCCGGAGTCCCCTCTTCTTGCGCCGCAACATCTACGTCGACGCGGGGTCCGCGCGCGGCCAAAGTCGTGCTGATCGCGAGCGTGCCCGTCCAGACCGCGTACGGTCCATTTCTCCCTCCTTGAACCCAGGCAAAACACCCCCCCGTCTCACTTACCAAATACCCCCGTCTCCTTAGATCCTCCAGACTCTGACACACACCGCGTGCACGCGCGCAACTTCCCCTGCGCTTAATGCGCCCGCGAATCCCCGCGCATGGTCGGATACTTACACAAGGGCCAGCCGCCCTTTAAATCTTCTGTTACATTGACGGCCCGAGTGGTCCAATATATGGTAACGCCCCTAGCACACGCTAGCCAGTCCTGTTGGTGCTCCGTGTCTTCTATCTGCGCCAGTCGCTCTACTCCAGCCACGCATAGACTACAATACGAATTCTTCAGTCCCCGCGTCCGACCCCGGGAAGACAATTACGTATATCATTCTCCTCGACCTCTAGCCTAGAATTGTCCGCCTGCCCTTGTACCGCTGCGCCTGTCCCCCGACATACGCCTCTGGATTACGATCTAATTCAGCGCAACCCCCAACACCCGTGACTAGTAACCCCCTGCGCAGCCATCGACCAGCAAGTCTACAACGTCCAGGGGTAACGAGCCCTGGTAGCCTCACGCCGCAGCAAGATCCCCATCCCGCTATGCGCGGGACTCTGCGCATGAAAACCTGTGGAGGAAGAGCCTCTCCACATTACTACATCAGACACACTCCCGAGTTACACCTTGGACACTCGCTGGACTTAAAGGTCTATCATCGCTTGCGTTGCGCCCCAGCGGATCCCACTCCCTCCTTAAAGTACAACTGGCCCTGGATTCCGCCAGGTACCTCTGCCCGATACTCTCCGGACCACGACACTGAGCCGGCCGTCCGCCCAGCCACAAGCCAGCTGTACGAGCCCCACGCTCAGACCGGCCAATGCATGCAGAACCAGAGCGACCCGGTCTGCCACCACCCTGGCCGCCTCTGACACCTGCATCACCGTTTGTCTCCCAGGCATCCAATTGACGTTCCTACACTGCTTCGGGACCCACTCTGCATCCTGCCACTCCCCACCTCTGCCTACGATGGAGACCCCCAAGAAATTGCCGGGGATTCATTAAAAACAAAATCAGCCAGTGCTCCATCCCACCTCAGGATCAGAGATCTGGCGAGGGCGCCACATTATCCCTACAGAGATACGTGCCAAGGACTGGTTTCTTCCTTCACATAGTATCGACACCTCATTTGTCCCACATAGCAGATCGAAAGCCTTTGGTGCTTGAGGCTCCAGCGCCACCATAATGAGGATCGAGAGGGGACACCCTCTGTACACACGCTGAACCTCCAACCACCTTCCCTGCCGAAGTGGTGTTCCGCCACAGTCCTTTGAGGAACCCCAGCGGCCGTAACACTTCCTCGGCTGCCGCAGCGCTCTCTCTGGCCTTCGTCAGGCGCGCCGACCCACCCCACTAGTACGGGGAACCATCTCCATTCTCTTATCCGAGGATGCATGATCTTCGCGCTGCACTCTCCCGCAACCTTACACGGAGAAGTCTGGAACATGGAACAGACCGAAGCGTTGAGTGGCAGACCTTATTGGCCCAGGCCTCTCGAGGGCGAAAATCAACCCGTATATCCACCAGTCCACTCGCGCCACTACCCCAACAGCAACACACACACTGCTATCTGGATAGCGCACCTATACTCCATTTGGCCACCCGAGTGGAGAGCATATTTGTCTCCTCGCCAGTAAGGCAACAAGAGCATCCCCTCACAACGGGAAAACCGTGCCGTCCATGCCCGGGTTTCCCCCGCATGGCTCACCACGTTCACCACAGGTTCACACCTCTTCCTACCTTCCTATGTAGCTTCTGAAGAGGGAAACCTATGCAGGTCGAGAGAGCCCCCTGTACTCACAGGAGGAACGTTTCTCAGCGTCGTCTAAGCGACTGTGCTTCTTTGAGCCGTGCGGTCTCTGGCCATTTCATTGGTGGACTGTCCGTGCCCGGGAAGCTTTCCGCAACTAGGGCTAAGGAGAGGCAACCCTATGTGTCAGAAACACCTCTCCCCGATCTGACTATGCCGGTATACATTGATCTCTCCAACAGCACCTCTCAGGCCACCGCCTTCCTATGTGAATGCTTAGGTAGAATCTCTGGCCACGGAAATTTCTTAGAAGCCACGAATAACTTCTCAGTGACCAGGTTTCCAGAGAGTCTCCCGGCTACCTGCACTCCCGGTCACTTCCTCGAAACAACCCATAATATCTTCGGTAGCGATCTTCGGTCAGCTGGCGAGATCTGCCTTAAGGCGCCGCATCCGATTACCCCATAACGCTCATCCCCATCTTCCGTACCACGAATCGGAAGCGCCCTTCACACAGGAAACATATAGCCACTTTCTAGTCCCTCGCCTACTGGTCCTCCTCTCTGCGAAATCCCATCTGGGCCCCCCCCCCTCCCCTTCTGCGGCTCGCAGGCGCCCACTACCCCACCGCCACTTGATTGGAGGGGCACCGAAGGCGGTGAAGTCATGCGTTGAGGGGTTCTCCGAGCGCGTGTCCACTCCACAGTCTGCCTGACTGCACCCAACTCGCTCCTCCAGCTCAGCTCTTCCCCTTCAAGTCATAGCCAAGCCTCCTCCAGGGTCTAGCCTACGCCATATTGGGCACTATTTGGCGAATAGGATTATTATTTCGGAGAGGCAGCGCCGAAACGCTCCCTCCTCACCGCCCTTAACGCTGTCCCAATTGAGACCCAAGCAAACCTGTGAGCTGCTTACTACCTCCCAGTCGCAGGCCGGTACTTCTATCCACTCTCCGAACAGAGACGTAAGCGATAAGTTCTCGAGATTAAACAAGGAGAACCTCCGCAAAGGGTTTATCCTGAAAGTCCTCGCCCGTGTAGGAGCCGGCTTCTTCTTCGTGAGAAAAAAGATGGGATCTCTCCGGCCCTGCATCTGACTATCGGGGCTTAAAATAACAATCACCAAAAGAATCGCTTCCCTCTTGCCCTTGATACGCGGCAACTCTTGACCGCCTGCGTGTCGCCGAAAAATATTCTCCAATGCTGGATCTCGCGGTGCTTATAATTAGAATCCGTACAATAAGTAGAGAGGCGCGGTCGAGTGGAAACACAGCGTATAATACCGGATGGCCACTTCGAGTATCTTGGCAGTCTTATCGCCATTCCGGTTCTCTGCACAACTCCCTGCTGTAATTCCAAAACTTCGTCAATGCGATCCTCTTCCGGGACCTTACTCTCACAGACGTGTTATTGCGTCCTCTACTTGGACGATATCCTTATCTCTTTTCAGCGAATCACAATCCTGACTACTAAAACTCCTCAGTCGGGCCACACACGTTCCGCCCAGGTCCACAGACGCTCGCGACTCCGTACCCATCAGTCTCTTTTTGCCAAAACCGAGAGAACGTGCATCATCTTCGAACGCAACCACCCTGCCTTTTTAAGGGTACATCGTCTCTGCGATTAAGGGCCTCCGCGATGGATCCTCAAAACATCCTCCACAGATTTGCATGTGGCACAACGCGGTGGGTCACTCTTCTCTACTCCGGGCCACATTTCACAACCTAAGCACTCCTAGGAATTTGACATTATTAAGACAATTTATCCCACATTCTCACTATGCTTGTGGCTCCTTCTGGTGCGTTCGCTCTAACCAAGAAAACCTCCAATCCAAGTCCTGGACCCCCGGAAAGCTCCAACAGAAGCTTCAGCCAGTCTCAAAATCTGCGCTTCAGGCAGTCTGCTCCGGTTCTGACTCCTTCGCCCGGAACCCGAACCGCCCCTTCATCATGCGGCAAGTCTGGTATGCCTCCACGCGTGGGTGCTGGTGCGGTCCTCCCTGCAGAGGTCCGTCCTCGGGAAACTGCAATACGTGTTGGATTTCTTCTCCAAAACTTCCTCTCCAGGTCGCAATGAAGAATTCATACATACGGGGATCAGCGAATTACTGGCGCCGCTAAAGCTGGCTCAAGAATCGAAGAGTGGCGTCACCTATCCTGAGGGGGCCGATCACCCCTATCGATATTCTTACACCGACCATAAAAACCTCCTATATCTTCAGTCGGTTCCAACGCCTGAAATCCCCCAGCTAGAATGGTCGCTTTTCCTTCGCACCGGTTTATGAGCTTCCGTGCAACACTTGTTACGCGCCACCGGAAGCAACGGTCCCAAAGCTGACACCGCCCGTATCTCGTGCCTCTGATACGGTGGGTCTTGACTCTCCGTCGCGCCCAAAACCATGCAAATTGTCCCTCCTGAATGCCTCGTCACGGCTGCCCCCATGATCTTGCAACGTGTGCCCCCGGGAAGACGTATGGTTCGCCCTAGCTTTGCGACCTACAGAATCCTGAATTGGGGACATTCTTACCAGAACAGCTAGGCATCCAGGAATCCATAAGTCCCATCAGCTGGTCTCCGCGCATACCAATTGGTTGCCCACCTTGCTCAAGACGGTCAGGGACTTGTGCTGCCTGCTCTCCTTTGCCCGAACTAAGTTCCTCGCCTCAAGCCCGCGGGCCCTTCTTCAGCCTCTTCCTGTGTCCGGAAAAACCCTGCGGGACCCAATTGTCGCCATGGACTTTGTCACAGTCTTCCACCTTCACTGAACCGTCATAAGGGTGCAGTGACCGCGATCGTTCTAACATCTCGAAAATGGTCCCACTTTTCCCACTGCCTTGGGTTAACCCTCTGACCCCCCAGCTGGCCAACATCTTTTTTCACATCATACTTTCTCGCTTGCACGTCTCACCGTTTGCATATTGTCTCTGACAGGGAGTGCAGTTTATCGCGATAAATTTGTGCGGCCCTGTGCTGTCTTGCATATTCAATTTGATTTACATCTGCATACCACCCTCAAACTAACGGGCATGTAAACGGGTTAACCCGGTGTTGGGCATCCTACTTGCGGCACTTTGTTCCGATGTCAGATAACTGGTCCGATTCTTCTCTCCTGAGCAGAGTTATTCTACATAACCTCTTTAGAGTCTGAATCCGCTGGGTTTCCCCTCCCCCTTTTTTAGATTGTTCTTCTTGGGTTCAACAACCCCGCCCCCCTCTCCCTCTAGCTATCCTCGCCTCTTGTCCCTGCCGTGGATGCCCAAGTAAGGGACATCAAGGCTCTCTGGCAACTCAACACCGTCCAGCCCTCTGCTACGATCCTCCTCGCCGCACCAATGTCGTCACGGCTGAACAGTACCGTAAGGCCGCTCGCCCTGAATTTGAGCCAGGCGATAGGGTTTTGGATTATCCGCAAGTACGTCCGTATTTAAGGTGCCCAGATACAAGATGGGGCCCCAAAATACCTGGGTCCTTTTGTGTGCTCCAGCGGACTGAACCCTGTCTCCTATATGAGCTTCGCCTAGCCCCGACTCTACGTATCCGAACGCTTTCACGTGTCCCCCTCCCCAATGCCCATGTGATGCTGAACACCGCGTTTCCAGCAGACCTGTCTCGCCATTCTCCTGTTGCTAGCCACAGATAACATCTCTCTTGACTTAACTCAGGAGGTGCTGTCAGAGAAGACAGTGAGGCGGGAAGCGTTCTACCTTATCGAACTGGAAGGGCTCGGCCCGGAGGAGCGTTCATTGGGAACCTGAGACCAATTTGTCCCCTGATTCTCCTCGCATAAATATTTCAAAGAAGAGGGGAGAGCGCCTCAAGGGGGGGGGGGGGCTACTGGTCACGGCGCGCCGCGCCGCAGCTCGCCGCGCGCCGTCCCCTGTGAGCGATCACGGCGTCCCGGGCACGGGTGCAAGAGCGGCTGCATCCAGCAGCCGTGTTCCCTATTCTCCTCCTTAGCCCGGGAGAAAACCTCGTACTTACCATCCCCCGAGCTCCTGTGCTCGCAGCTCTGACAGCCGCCGCGTCGCATAATCCCAGCGCTTAACACTGGCCGCGCACGTCGACGGCAGCGGATCCTGACCAATTATATAATGTGCCAGCGCTAATACTTTAATTGCGTTTAATTCTCCGCGACGGCGCGCTGGTCCTAATACAATGGTTAGAGCCCCTAGCACTACAGCTGCGCTTCCAGTCCCATTTGTAGTGTCTGTTTTTGGGTGACGTCGTTTAAGTGTTCAGTCTTGATGTTCCCCGTGTACCAGTCCCACCCGCTTACGTTCCCCTGACCTTCGCTGATGTGTGCTCGCCTCGTCCCTCGACCCGTCCTGCCTCTCTGACTACGAACCTCTCGCCGCCTGACCCTGACCTTCTACCTGTCCCCGACCTACGCTCGATTACTGATTTTGCAACCACGTTGTACCCCGGCCGCCATCGCAAGCAAGTCACGTCCAGCGTAACGACCATGTAGCCTCACGCCACAGCAAGTCCATCCCCGCATTTGCGCCGGCGGCTCGGGTGAAAACCGATGGGGGCCTACATTACAGACTCCGTTCCCAGCGTGGCTTAGCTATCAAGCGCTGCGTTAGCCCAGCCGGATCCACTCCTCTGTTACACCTGTGAGTCAGTGATATTAGGTGGTGTCTGGCTCACACACTCCCTGACAGCTAAATGCTCTCCAGCACAGAGCAAGGTTGAGGTCAAGATTTGAAGTATTGAAGCTTCATACTTCATAGCTTTGGGGCACAGATGGTAAGCGCGTTTGAATAATCCCACGCACATTACTTATCTCAATATTTTTTTACATTTCATTTTTTACAAAACAAAAATTGGTAACAGCGTAAAAAACCCATAAATAAGAAAAAAGAATCAGTCCCTCCTCCTTTCTTAATAATCTACACCTGTCTTTAGATTAATTTACAAAAACAAACGATCAAAAGCTGCATGTGTGCATCTGGTCCTATAAGTAAAAGTGGCTGCCTCCACTGATGTGGAAGGCCCTGGAGATGAGCTCTAGAAAAAGTCGGTTGCCCGCTCAAGCTTGGTAAAAAAAATATATCTTTATGTAAGATGCCAGTCTGGTAAAGATTTAACTCAGCGAAATTCGTGCTGAATTGGGACAATCTGTTGAGTAGTCTAACATCTTACAGGAAACCTGAACAATGTTGTGTGTATGAGTCTAAAAGGCCAAAACCACTTCGTACCAACAAGACACGGGATGTAACTTGCTCTGACCCAGGAGAGATAAGACAAAAGTTACGAATAATCTCACGCCTTTCTATGCCTGAAGTGACCACTCCCAAAAAATGTATAACAGCTGGTATTGGCAAATCAAAGCTCAGTTCTCTCTGTGCTCTGGCACCAACCGACTTATATGTTGATCCACGAATTAGTTCACTTGTGAGATTTTGAGAGCATCTATATGAGCGTATAGCTCTGAAGCTGCGTCTAAAAATAACATCCAACTCCCGTACTGAGAAGGTAAGCACAGACTCCCTGGTTGATCACTCACAATTGCCTAAACCATCAGCTGGCGCCTGAACAGAGGACCGAAAGCATTCCAGCCGTGCGCAGAAGGACGGGACACTTGGACCCACTCAGCCAGGGAACGCTTCAGATACCTACTGAGCCAGGAGATAAGAAAACAGCTTTGTTTTTCCTCTACGATCTGATATCTGTGAGCCTTCCTGTATGACCTAGTGATTCCCGCCCACGTCCCAAAGTAACATATAGAGGTTGATAATGAGCCGGATCCTATGTTGATAGACAAAGAACCCTGCCAGTTGGAGTGGATTCATTAACGTGTGAATGTATGAGCTGTTTCATTTACGATTGCCAGAGTTAAGGGAAGATCGGAATGCCCTAACCAGAGACAGTCAGCGCTCACAGAAAGGACCGCTGGAGCATGAGCATCCCATAGTCATTAACCTCAAGTGTAAAATACGGCACCCAACCAAAAAGTTGACACGATCTCTGCGTATGCTGGACAAGCTGGTGAAGAGCACTGTATCGTTGATCTAAAACGTCCCAGTGACTGATTCTGACTTGAAACTACACCTTGCATCCGAGAAAGGATGGGTGTAAAGTTGTAGAATTGCGTGGGTAAGTAACGGGACAAAAAGGCGCGCAGAAATCGATAGTAAGAAGGTCCAACACTTCTTAGACACTTGAGTAGTTTGAAGAACTTCTATCCTGATCCCATAATAGCCTTGCGTATACATATCTTCTACAAGACGACAAACGCAGAGAGCATACAGACCCCCTGGAATATCACTTGCTGCTTAAGAGAAGCCCAAGGGAAGGAATAGGGTAACGAAAAGTTCCTTGCAATAATCCCTCACAGGAGTAAGGTATACATTCCCCATAAGGCACTTAAGATAAACGGGAAAGATCTCCTTGCATTAAGACCCCTACATCATGGACACGTCTCATACTTTCCCATCAGTGCACTTAAGACAAACGGATGCAGAATGGGTCAGGGGAAGTCAATAAGCAGGTCACCTGGGATAAGATAAACCTGTAGCCACTTAGAATGCGACTACTTAATTTAAAACGTATGAGGCGCGTCATAAAGCGAACGCAAAGAATACTGAAAACAGATTTTGAGGACCTTTGCCAATGGAATTGAGAAAGAACGCGACATTGGATCTGAGATTAGAATGAGCAGCAGGAAACAATGGAAATCTGAGTCTAAGTGCACATTATGATCATCATGGACGAAACACAGACATTTTGTCTATAATGTACATCTAAGTCAAAGCCATAAAGTCGGAGTAATTGGAAAGCGTAATGATTCTGAGCTTCAACCGTTGGATCGATTGTGAATTAAGCGCCTCCGCCCCAGTATATAGCCACAGTGGGGCCCCTTATCTCACTTAGCACATGAGCAGAGCCCGGACAGGGGTGGACTTGATACGCGAGTATATGTTGACAGCAGCAATCCGGATGAAAGGACAGTTGTTGAGTGCATTAGGACGCCCTCGTCCATATAACCAAATGATAATGATACAACTTGTTGGCACCACCAGTCTTCATTAGAGTGTCAGACAAACAGTATCGGGCCACATCACAGCAATGGTCAGCCAGCAAATCCAGGACCAAGTATCCACAAAGACACAATGTGACTGGAGGCCATGACCCCGCCAGAGCAATGTCCCGACTCAAGCAGGCTGCTGCCCTAGACCCCTGACAAAGCCCCTCCCTTGTAGACGTTAGAGTTAGGGACAGCGATCCAACCTAATTATAGGGCAAGATGGCTTGATTATAGATGGACCTCTGCAGACTAAAATTGACCCAGGGATGTACCGTAGTATGAAACGTCTTACAGCCTTCCATGCCAGCAGGGGGAGATGGTCCCAAATCAGAGGAATCCAGGGTCACCTTTATCAACACCTCATGACCTGGTGTATCAGGGACACAGACGACGTGGGAGAGTACAGGAATAACCACAGAGACCCACAAGAGTGTTCAAGCTATTACTTTTTCCTTCAAATGGAAGACCATTGGCTTATGAGAATTTTGACATAGACACAAAAATGGAACCACCCAGAGAATGTTATGTAGTGGCTTCATGGACGAGTCCTAACAGTGACTGACATACAAACTAGACTAAAGACACAAGCAGTCTGCTATTGGCGTACTTGTCACAATCAGAGAACCGTACCCAGACCTTCTACAATAGGCACAAGTGGATATTGAGAGTGCATGACTTTAGAGGGGAAAGGCGGCAAGGCCGGCCCTGGGGGGGGACAGGGAAAACACGGAACACGGCAGTGTCAGCCACACATTTTTAAAACCCTAATTATAATTAGTCCTATCCCAAATGTAAAGCTACCATTTACCCTTTCACATCACATAAAGGTTAGGCCCCATGCTTACAACTGAGTTCTCAACCGCAAGAAGCATGGACTCAGAATAGGTCGTCGCAAACTATCCACCAAACATCCAACTCAATCCAGTAGCACAAGGAGCTCCGTCTTTGTTTTCGTGCCGTACGCATTTATGGATATTGGTGGAAATAAATGCTCTGAAATAGTGTTAGACAACCCCTTGGACATCTGCACTCCACATGATATGTCTCTGGTATTTTGAACCAGGTCCAACAAAAACCATTTCTAGGTCCACGACAATTGCGATTACAGTGTGCCTCCTTAGCGATCCTTGCCCAATATTACCTTTCTTTCGTATGCACTGTGGTTGAATCCAGCACACATTCACCCATTGAGGACAGGATTCAACAGGGGGGAATAAGGATGAAGCGGGATCTCTGTCATTCACCTACGGAGACATACCTGCGCCTTCCAACTAATGGCGCAGGAACAGATGCAGGTCGTCGATTCAGTCTGTGGTCATCCACTACAGGGTAATGAGGGGAGAATGGCCACAACTTCCTCACCCCCTAAACATAACGTAAATGCCATGACCCACATGAGACAGTCAAGGCAGGCCGACTTGCCACCTCACGTCACTTAGCCAGAAAGTTGAACTCATGCCTCACATCCAGAGGCTCTTGCAATGGCAGAAAGGTAAGGAAGGGAATATATTTACAACTGACTTCGCCTATACATATCTTGAGGTAGGCTCATGATTTTGGACAGAAAAAACGCATCTACAGAAAATGGGACATTACTTACTCCAAAAAAAAAAAAAAATAAAACACTCCAGTTCTCTTTGGCGGGGCTTAGTTCACCAAGCTCAATGGCTGAACATAACTAATGAACCCAGTAGCTACAACTCTGCCATTTATAAAATGCTGACTGGAAAGAAAAATCAACAGGTGCACGCTAATTGCTTGAGCACGGAGATAGATGAAAAACCTGCACACCACTAGACACCTAATCCACACCAGCATGCAGAAAAAAGCCGCAGTATAATGATTGGGAGATTGCCCAGATGCAAGCGCGTAACCAATGAAACAATCACTCATACAACCTCAAGGGCAGTGAGGCGGGGGTGGTTGCCGGTACACGGTTCCAAATGCATATCATAAGGCGATGACAAAAGTGTGCCATACACTTATAGATACCCCTGGGGTACACAATGCTGGCTTAACAAACCGTATTAGTGAAGACCCATACTATTAGACCAGGGCGCGACTGCTGCCCAGCATTTTCTATGTTTCCAACACAAACACATGGCACACTCTGAGCTCCCCCAGGCCGCTGTATGGAGCCAAATAGAAAAAAGGACATACTGCGGAAAAATCATCAAAACAATATGTAGGTATTAGTTCTGGTAAGGCGCCCCTTAAATAACAAGCTCCAACAAACCTCTTCACAGCTCCTCATGTCTTTGTGCGAGCTCCTACACTAACCAATGTGTACAGAGCGCGAATAAAACCAACAGAAAGAGTAGGACATATACATTACTCAAAAAACAAAACACTCCCATCTCTTTGGGGCTTGTTCACAAGACTCAATTGGCTTGACACAAACATGAACCCTAAGTAGCTAGCAACTCTGCCATTTATGCTGACTGGGAAAAACAGAATCACATCGATGCAGCCATTTGCGCATGAGCAAGATAATAAAACAGCACACCACTACATAGGTCAGTAAAGCCAGCATAATAATTTTACCCACACGTATCTATATTTTGTGGCACACTTTGTATCCAACCTTATAATATGAGCGCAAATTGTAGTACACGGCAACCACCTCCCTCCATGCCCTAGGTCTGTATGAGTGGTTTGTTTCATTGGTTACTTTGCATCTGCGTGCAATCTCCCCATGCATTCTACTGCGCTTTTTCTGCAATGCCTTGGTGTGAGATATGTGTTCACGCTTCGGAGCTGCCACATTATCCTTGTTCATCTTGCTTCAACAATTTAGCCTGCTCATTGTATCTTTTACTCCCAGTCAGCATACAGTGGAAAGATTCTAGCTAACTGGTTCATGGTTAGCTTCAGCCATTGAGCTGTAAACAAGCCCCAAAGACTCGGAGTGTTCTTTGTTTTATTTTTATGAGTAAGTCTAATGTCCATTTTCTGTATGTTTTTTCCTGTAAAGTTGTTAGTGTAGGGACTCACAAGACAGAGAAGCCGTGAAAGGCTTGTGAGCTTGTGGTTAGGCGGTCCCATACCAACCTAATACCTCATACTTTAATATTTATCTTTCCAGTATAGACTCTTTTTTACTTTAGAGAAGCCCAACAGTGCTTAGGGAGCCATAGATGTGCTAGTTTGTGCGATGGACCACTTACAGAAACATCCTGGGCCACGCCCGCCTGTCTAATATGTATGGAGAGGTGTCACTCATAGGCGTTTTAAACCCAGCATTAGCGTTGTACACAACATATCTATTAATTTATGCACCCTTCTGTACTCGTCCCATTATTGCATAATGCACAATTGTAGTACCGCAACCACCACCCTCTTTGCCCTGAGTTGTGTATGAGTGCGATTGTTTCATTGGTTACTTTTGCATCTGTGCAATCTCCCCATGCATTATACTTGCGGCCTTTCCTGCTATGCTGGTGAGAATCAGTGGTTCAAGTTGGAGTGCTGCAGTTTTTCATCTTGCTCACAAGCAATCAGCTGCAACCTGTGCATCTTTTATCCAGTCAGCACAAAATGACCAAAAGATTCTAGCTACTGGGTTTCATGTTAGTTCGGGGCCATTGAGCTGTGAACAAGACACCAAAAGAACTGGAGAGTTTTATTTTCCATGATTTTGGTCCCATCATGGAAGGCCAGGAATTTCTCACAGCAGCAGGGCACACCTGGGAAAGAAAGGGCTAGTATCGGTGCGAGCTACAGATGCAGCCAGACAGGACAAGAGCCACATAGCCCTTGACACAAGGAAAACAGTGCCCCCCCTGAATCAACCACAGAGGGTCTGCGAAGAGCACATCCAGAATCAGGCCTCAAGGGCATGAGAGGAACCTCTCGGGTGGAAAAAAATAAAACAAGCAGGGTGCCAGCATAAGCGACGGGTCGTATGGGGGGAATGGAGTCGAGCCCTGCCTCCCCCGAGCGCTACGGTATCCCCCATGATGGCCACCCTTAGCCACCTGCTCCACACAATGGGGGCGGGAAAAAAAAAGAATGCCATGATAGAATTAAGCTCAACAAACTCGATACGCTCCTGGTTTTTCACTATGGCCACAAGGTGAATGTTCCTACTTGCCAGACGTGTTTTTGCGAAATAACCCAGGACAGGTGTTACGACCCCCTGTCAAGCTTACCGCCAACAACCACTGTATCCCTTTCAGTGAGTGCAAAAAACTACTATACAGCTTCCAAAGGTTGGGGTCCTATAGTATGCATAAACTGCGCATAGACATGTCTTCTCAGTTTGGCCCGAACCGTACCCACATTTGCTAAAGCCACATAAAAGGCAACTCGTAGCTTAAAAAGAAACCCAAAAAACAAAACAAAAAAAAAACAACCAATGACTCGAAGCGATCTTTATCGAAAAAGGCTCTATCCTCTGAAGTAATGTTAGCAAATCACACCGAGGTACCCACTTATATTCAAAAAGTGACACTGTGATAACACTCACTTTCATAGTGCAGGCCTGCGAAAAAAAACTATTTGAATAAGGCGTGCATGACAAACTCAGTATCCTTAATCTCCATTCCAGACCCAGGCGGATAGCCATGAACACGGGATATACCCATGATCGCGCAGCCCTCCTAGGAGACTATGTAATGCCAAAGAAACTTGCGTCCAGTGACAACCTGATACACATTTGAAGGTCCCTTCAAAGTATTCACTAACTACTAGTACGTTTGGTAAAACTGGACGAGGAAACAACCCAACCTGGATACACGCCAGTCATTGTAAGAACAGGAGTTTTTAGATAGAAAGAGTGAAAAGGAAGCACCATGAGGTGTCTTCTGTTTACTGTTCCCCGTAGCTGGAGGGGTGAATATAGTCTGAATAATGACGAACCGACATGAAGAATAAGCTTATTCTGCACTTCACAGAGCATTAGCAGACCTACCTTAAACTCTCACTGATTGCTTTGATATGCACTCACTCTCCTCTTATCTGATGCATAGCAACACCATAATACCTTAGCTATCCCAGTAACAATGAAGAAATAATTGGATAAGTGTTTTAACCCTGTTGAGCCGCTAATTGATACAAGTATAAGAGATGTGGAAACTAATTATTCCTCTTTTACTAGCAGAACTATGTAGTTTTAAAGGGTTTATGTTTAAAGTGTTAAAATTATGTGAGAATTTTTGAGAAAGAACCAATACTGCGAAGTTTACTGACGAGTGACTATAGTGATCTGCGGAGAACTAAAACATGTTTATTTTCTTACTCTCTGTGATGTGTATGGAGGGGGGGGTATTTCTGTTATGTAACTCCATCTGTAGATCCGATTGACAACTCTTCTCTTTCTGAGGAAGCTGGAGGAACTCTACTAATTATGGAGGATGAATATATCTAACGTCAAACAGTCCATACTCAGGCAACCTGTCGGCCTGGCAATCACCGTAGAAGAAAACTTACAGCTATACCCGCACTTGGAATTGAAGAGGACCCCAGACTCGCATGAAGAGTTCAAAGGGGGAGACTGCGTGAAGTATGATCGGGCGTCAGGAAAAGTTCAACTCTAGAATTCGGCTGATATGAGACAATCTGCTTGATATTAACATCTTCAAGGAAACCTGAACAATGTGTGTGTTTGGAGTCTAAAGGACACCAATTCGGACAACAAGACACGGGATGTAACTTGCTCTGACCAGAGAGAGATAAAACAATAGTTACACATTATCTCACCTTTATGCTGAAGTGAGCAACTCCCAAAAATGTATAAAAGCTTGGTATTGGCAAATAAAGCTCAGTTCTCTTGTGCTCAGGGCACCAGACTGCTTATATGGTTGTTTCACTTGTGTTTGATCATTATATGAGCGTATAGCAGTCTGAAGCTGCTTCTAAAATTACATCCACTCCCATACTGGACAGTAAGAGTGTGTGATCACTCTCAATTGGCTAAACCTATCAATTCCATAAAAAAAGTGTCCATTTCTGTGCCAAGATTAGTTTCTTTGATTCCAGAAGGATTAGTTGCCCACTGTATGCTCTTCATGCAGATCTGAGAAAGGAGAAGGCACTCTCTTGGTGCACTAATCTTTTATCACAACTCAAAAGTGCAAACTAAATATCTGATGGACTCACTTAGAGTGGTTGTGCTTTAATAGGCACAAAACTATTAGATGCTTTGGGCGACATTACCCAACACGCCAACGCCAGTTTTTTGGTCTATATTACGCTAAAACCACTTTTTACACCATATTTTGGATGTAAATTAACTGTTGTACACCAAAACTAGGCGGGAACGACACATTGTAATACGCCTAAAAATGATGCACTGTGCGCCTCCATGACGATATGCACCTATTAAGGCGCATAGCACATCATTACAAGTGTATATGTGTAAGGCGCATTTCACAATTTACAAGTATGTGTTAGGCGCATTTCATATACTTGTAATGATAAGCTATGCGCCTCTGTGCGCGATGTGCCTCGATAGGGGCATTACATACTCTACCAATGAAATGTTTTGTGCTGCGATTAGCGGAAATCGCGGCACATAGCATATCATTAGAAGCGTATGTAATGCCCCTATCGAAGCACATTGCGCACGGAGGCGCATAGCTTATCATTACAAGTATATGAAATGCGCCTAACACATACTTGTAAATGTGAAATGCGCCTAACACATATACACTTGTAATGATGTGCTATGCACCTCAACAGGCTCATACGGCTATGGAGGCGCACAGCGCATCATTTTTAGGCGCATTATGTTTACTATGCAAGGTATATCAAAATCGAGATCGCAGACCCGTCAAACTTTAAATATCCATCTTCTTTTATTTCATTTCATACGTTACTCTCCAAACGTTTTAGTTAAAAGCCACGTACATAGAACATAAGTCATAACAGACTAGCAGCGTGTTGTATGAACAAATCAGGTAAATACCTTAGCAGCGCTCTTTAGGCGTTCAGGTGGTCGGGAGCAGCATGGCCAACCGGCCGAACGCCCGCTGCGAGAAAGATGGCGCGGTTCCCTTGAAACATTGCATTCGTGCAGCGTTAGTTCGGCCGGTTGTCCATGCTGCTCCCGACCACCTGAACGCCTAAAGAGCGCTGCTAAGGTATTTACCCGATTTATTCATACAACACACTGCTAGTCTGTTATGACTTATGTTCTATGTACGTGGCTTTTAACTAAAACGTTTGGAGAGTAACGTATGTTATGAAATAAAAGAAGATTGATATTTAAAGTTTGACGGGTCTGCGATCTCGATTTTGATTTGCATGGATGGTTGGAATACCAAGGAAGAATTCCAGAGCTAGACCCATGAGCGTGATTGTTCTTTATTGACTTAAGCGGTAACAACATATACTGTATATGTACTATGCAAGGTATACCTGATGCCAGATTTTTGATAGGGTCGGACTTTCTGGCACACTTTACACTTATTTAATGTGCCTAAAAACTGACGTAGCACCGCCAATTTTCGGACATCCCGCCCTTTGTATAGATCCCGCTACTGCTCTGGACGCTGTCAGCTTGGGATAAAATGGACTATAATTTCTAATTCCCAAATACCCCAAGTGAAGCCCACTATTCATGAAAACTGTTTATTTAGACATAACAGTACAGGTAACATGTTTCCCGTATTGACACACTGGTGGCCTGATGAAGTGCATCAATACATGAAACGCGTTGTCCTGTCATGTCTAAATAAACAGTACTTAAGAAGAGTCTTTATGTCTGTGAAGACTTATGATCCAGCCCCAGTGAGCTTCAATCATGGTTATTTGGAATTCGGAAATTGTACTCCGTTCAGTAACGGATTTTGGTTTTAGCCCAAAAGATTTTGCACAAAATATAAGGATCTCATTAACACATAGTTTACAGCAAATCCAGAACTGCTCATCTATAAAACACTGTATATAGAGCTGCCATGAACCCATACAGTGAGTTTGGTCAGAGCCCCAGCGGGTAGTTAGGGGAGATAGTGTTGTAGTTTTTAGGACAAGAGGGAGAGCGGAATGGTCAGGGAATTCAGGGTCAGGGAAGGGGGGTTGTCATCTGGTTAAAGGTTTTTTATCAACATATAATTATAGTAATAATAATTAGTCTGCAGAGAGCTGTGGATTACAGTTATCTAAGATAGCGTCCATTTCAATCATTATTAGGCTATAGACAGTGACCACCTTCTGAATACGGCTTAAATCACCCCCTCACCAGAAGGAGCACTGAGGCTCTGGAAGGCAGAAGGACAGAGGAACACTTCTTATACAGCAGTGACCATTAAAAATCTGAATGGAATTGTTTTTTAAAATTTGAGAACACATCTCCACCACTGCACACACACATCTACCCACTAATATTACTGAGACCTGTTGCCGGCTCCTGTCACTTCTGAACTCTTCAGGCCAAAATAGGGATTAACTTCATAGTGTCAGTGGGCTTTAAAGCCTATTAAGCAGGTGCTTGAAAGTACTAGAACATTTTGTGACTGTGGTAATTGTATGCTCCATTGTGAGATCATCGAAATTGGGCAGAAGAATTAAAACCAGAATTTAACAAGAACTGAATTAAATACTAACCAGGTGCCAAAGACTTTCTTTGTTGCACATAGTAACCAATGAGAGCTCAGCTTTCATTTCATATATTGCTCTGAAAAAATGAAAGCAGAGCTCCGATTGGTTGCCATGTGCAACAAAGAAAGTCTTAGACCAAGAAAGTTTTCAGACATGTGGCCCCAAATCTTTTTCTAGTTTACAATTTCCAGCGACAAACAATAACACAAAAACCCACTACTGCCACTACCTCCATATTCCTAAACCTGCTTGAATACCTCCTAACACTTACACTGGCCAATGGTCTCCTTGTCTCTCTGTTATATCTCTCCCAGCCGTTCAGGGTTGTGAGCAAGTGGGGTATCCTCTCACAGTCCCTGTGTCTTCCTGTGCCCATGTGGACAGAGTTTAACTGTGACATAGTATCTGACTGACCTTATGTACCCCTAGGGGGCGCACAACGTCACAAATAATTCCCCAAGTCAGGTCGTCAACTGACTTGGTGTGTGTGAGTGCGGGTCACGTACTCCCAGACACTAAGGACTACCAGCAGTGGCTTTTGCCACTGGGGTCTTAAGATCAGCTCGGCACTAGACAGACCGAGTACAAATACAAAGTATTTTGGTACACTCAGGTTGCAGCTTCGTGTCAGTGACCAAGTGTTGCAAGGATGACCTGTCAGAATAGGAGAAGAAAAATCTGGATCCGGCGCTCATGGCCAGAAATAAAGGATGACCGGTCGTGGCAGGGGCAGAAGTAACATAGTGGACTGGGGCGCCAGGCAGGGAGTTCGGGAGGTTGCGGTATCACCGAACATTTCGACTAATGTCTTGATAGTGAAAGACTTGGGGCGGCTTGTGGCAGGCTTTGAGGCCTTTGAACCCCCAAGGTCTGCTTCCCCAAAATGTAATGTAATTTCTACCCCAGTTAATGATGATGACGATGTTATTAACCTGCATACTTATGGGAGTGTGGGGGTGGGTGATGTGATGTGTCCCTGTCCATCCTGAGGAGAGGAGGTAAAGCTAGCATGCTGCAACGAGGCCGTAGAGTGTGTGCAGCAAGTCTGCTGGGATTTGTTGTCCCCTGACGTGTTAGCAGAGAGTACAGACAGGGGGCAGACCACTGTGGTGAGGGAGCATGCAAGGGAGGCAGAACTCCCAGGTGAAGCCCCATTGCTGGATCTCTCCACAATCGGGATGTCAGGGGCCAGGTTAGGCCGACTGAGCCAGCAGATGGGACAGACAGGGGGCAGGCAACTGTGGTGGAGGAACATGTAGGTGAGGTAGGGCTCCCATGTAAGGCCACAGTGCAGGGTCTTCCCACAACTGGGATGTCAGAGGGCCAGGTTAGGCCAACTGTACGGGCGAATTGTACATACACCGAGAGGGCGTTACCAGCGATTGCAGCGGTTCTGGACACTGTTACATGCAGTGGTAGCGGCGGGCCCGGGGTTCCCTCAGGGGCCTGACGGCATCCTGCCATCGGACCAGGTAAGTGCCAGGGCAGGTCTCGGGGTGCTGACAGAAGAAGTGTCAGTCTCATCCATTCTGGCTGCGTCTAGTCAGGAGTTTCAGGCAGCGTTAGAGGCTGACAACAGCCTGAAAGCTCTCAAAGAACAGGTGGCACAGCCTCCCCTGGACACCGCGCGGGTGGTCTGGGACCAAGGATAGCTGTATCAGGTGATGGTCCGACCGGGTTCACTGGAGGTGTGGCCCAGAAACCGAAAGTTGGTGGTACACTATCCGTTCAGGGCAGAGTTGTTGCGGGTTGCATGTGAGATTTCTACTGGCCAAAGATAGTGCACAGTGAAGGTGAAGAGTCCATCTGCTCTCTGCTCTATGGAATCGAATAACTGAATGTCTGACAGGTTAAAAATGTAGGATTTGGAAGGGAAAGGAGTCTGATATGTGGAATAAATGCATTTTCTCTAATATATTTTTTTTTGTTTCCTATTTTTGCTTGTAATATTGATTTATGGAAAGTTGTTTGTAATCTGATTTACACTTTATAATACTTGTATTTAGTCATGTCTTATACCTGGAGATATGAGCGACTCCTGATCTTCCATCTTGACTTCCTTGTTCAGATCCTTGTGTTCTTCTGGATACTCCCACTCCTCCATGGAGAAATAGACAGCGATGTCCTGACACCTTGTAGGAACCTGACACACACAATGATACAGTCATCACCCAGAGCCCTCCAGTGTTGTTATTGTATAATGTCCCAGCATTCCCAGCAATATCACCTCTCCAGTAAGTGTAAGATTATCTCTAGGGTGAGATTAAACCTCTTACTGTTGCACCCAGTCTTAGCCTACAGGACACAGTCCCATTTTTTAAATCTGATGTGTCACTTTATGTAGGAATAACTTTTTAATGCTTTAATTAATCTACGTGATTTTGAGAATGTTTTTTAATGAAACATTTTCCTTTAAGCTACTGATAAATTTTGACCAATACAGTCTGTGTTTATGTGTGAAAAAAGAAAAATGTGAAATTTGTGAATTTTGTGTGTTTTTGCTTGTAAGTCAGATAGTCATACCACACAAAGGCAGTTAATAAGTAACCTTTACAGTAGGTCTATAGATAAAGCAAAACTAAACTTGGCAGATAATGCACCATGATATCAGTGCTCAGAATGTGATCTCACTATTTTCAATACTTCTTCATATCTTCTGCGTTGATTTGAAAGAAGATAACACAGAAAGATGAAGCTAAACTTTACTACATCCGTACATTATGTTGACAACATTTTATAAACTTCCTGTCATTTCTTTATGACATTAGGAGTCTTAGAAGTTAAGCAGCAAATTTCCAAACAAATTTGAGATGATTTTGTTTTTAGGAATCAGTTGCGGTCTGACGTTGTTTTGAGGTATGTTAAGCACCACCATAAATTGCCCCTTTAAAAAAACTGCATCACCCACAGTATTCAAAAGGGGGTAGAGGAAGCCAATTCATCTTACACATTTGAGAAAAATGGAGATTAAATTTTAAAATTTAATTATTTTGTTACAAATTTGCATATTTAATCAATTTTTTACTGCAAACCGTGAGGTGGTAACAGAGGAACACAACTGAAACAAAGAAACAATTTTTATTCCCCAGTTTTTGCCATTTTTTAGAAATATCCCATATGTGGCTCTAGTGTGGTATTTAACCCTCCCTGACATTTGACATAAGTCTATGTCATGGTCGGGAAGGGATTCGTGTAAATTGCCGCATATTTATGGCAATGCAATCGTGTGGGCTCAAAAACAGAGTCCGCACAATCGCTGCGTAAGTTACTGCTGGTGTCCAGCAGTATTGGCCGCAACTGGAGTTCACAGAGAGAGGGAGGTTTGTAAAAAAAAAAAAAAAACTATTTCCAACATATTCCCAATTACCCCTAAAAAGATAAGAAAATAAAGAAAATTTACATATTTAGTATCACTGCATGTGTAATGATCTTGCTGATAAACTTGTCGTGTTACTTAAACTGCACGATGAACACCATTAAAAAAATGGCAGAATTGCGAATTTTGTTCATCCAACTACACATAAAATGGAATAAAAAGCTATCAAAAAGTCGTATAAACGGCAAAGTGATACCAATGAAACTTGTGACTTCATCTCACAAAAAAAGGTGTAACACAGCTACGTATATGGAAATATAAAAAAGGTATGGCTATTAGAATACAGTGATGCATAAAGTGTGCGACAACATAAAAAACTGTACAAATTAGGTATCACCGTAATCATATCGCCCCACAAAGTAAAACTAACATGTCCCATATACTGCACGGTAAATGCTGTAAAAAAATTTAAATAAAAAACACTACCAGGATTGCAATATTTTCTTCATCCTGCCTCCAAAAATAGATTTAAAAGATGATCAAAATGTCATGTCCCCCCAAAAATGTTACTAATGAAAATGTCAACTAATCCTGCAAAAAAAGCCCCTACACTGATCAATAGGTTGAAAAATAAAAGTGTTATGGCTCTCAAACTATGGCAAAGCAAAAACGTGTTTTTTTTGCTTTTAATTCAAGTGTCTTTAATGTGTAAAAGCAGTAAAACATTACAAATAATATATAAATTGTGTATCACTGTAATCGTATCGACCTGCTGAGTAAAAGTAACATGTCATTTATATCAAACAATGACTGCATTAAAATATAAAAATAAAAAAACTATTATTGGTGGATTTTGTTCACCCCGCCTCTCAAAATCATTGATAGAAAGTGATCAAAGTGTCATATGCACCCCAAAATGGCACCAATAAAAATGTAATCTCATCCTGCAAAAGAAGGCTCTTAATCAGCTCCATAAAAAGAAAATAAATGGCTGTCAAAATATGATGACATAAAAACGCTATTTAAAAAAAAATGAATTTCTATTTTGCAAAGGTAGTAAAACGTGAGAAACCATCTATAAAAGTGATTATCGTTGTAATTGTACTGACCCACATAGTAAACGTATCACGTAAATAACCCCTTAACGACCGCCCGTCTGTTGATTGCAGGCAGTGCAGGACTTTGATCAATCTCAAAGATTACCATAAGTAACACACTACATCTTCATGGATTAAAATCCTGCAGGGCACACAAGGTCCCCCTGCTTACGCCAGCACATGTCCAGGCCGTTTGAAGTTTGCCAATGACCATCTGGATGATCCAGAGGAGGCGGGAGAAGGTCATGTGGTCAGATGAGACCAAAATAGAGCTTTTTGGTATCAACTTCACTCGCTGTGTTTGGAGGAAGAAGGAGGATAAGTACAATCGCAAGAACACCGACCCAACCGTGAAGCATGGGAGGGAGAGACATCATATTTTGGGGGGGGGGCTTTTCTGCAAATGGGACAGTATGACTACACCGTATTGAAGGGAGGATGAATGTGGCCATGTATTGCAAGATTTTGGCCAACAACCTCCTTCCCTTAGTAAGAGCATTGAAGATGGGTTATGGCTAGGTCCTCTAGCAGGACTATGACTCGAAACACAGTCAGGACAACTAAAGAGTGGCATTTCAAGGTCCTGGAGTGACCTGGCCGGTCTCCAGACCTGAACCCAACTGAAAATCTTTGGAGGGATCTGAGACTCAATGTAGCCCAGCGACAGCCCCAAAACCTGGAAAATCTAGAAAAGATCTGTATGGAGTGGGTCAAAATCCCTGCTGCAGGAATCAAGAGATACAGGAAACATCTAACTTCAGTAATTGCAAAGGTTTCTGCACCAAATATTAAGTTCTGTTTTGCTATTGGATCAAATACTTATTTCATACAATAAAATGCAAATTAATTACTTAAAATCCATACAACGTGATTTGCTGGAATTTTTTTTAGATTCTGTCCCTCACAGTTGAAGTGAACTTACAAAAAAAAATTTACAGGCCTCTTCATTCTTTGCAGGTGGGAAAACTTTCAAAATCGACATTGTATCAAATACTTATCTTCTCCACTGTATAACTCTAAAACCAAGAACTGGAATGGAATGTTCTGTATGAAAAATACCACATCTGATACTAATGTTTATTTCCCCAGAGAGATTGAAGCCGGAGACTCAACCTTTTCTCACATTTTTGCCAAAAAGTTGAATATTACGGACTGTTGAATATGGAGCCGTTCACCAAATTCTCACAAAACTATTCTATGGTTTGGTTTGTTTCTCTTGCAGAGCTTAAAGAAGCAGCCGAGTCTGGTCCACTGAGCTGGTCTTCTAGTATCTATAGATGGATTTTAGCTACTATTCCTGGTCTCCTATATGATATCGGCATTGGTGTCACTTTCTGTGTTTTTGTGCAAATAATCAAAATTATTTTGTTTTTGCTGAAGAACATGTGCCCCTTCAATAGCGGAGAATAAACCAGAGACTCACTAAATGGTTTGGACTTCCCTGAAGCTAAAAGAAACTCTGGACACAACAGGAGGGACTGATAAAATGGGGTCAGATGAAACTCTCCTATATTAAGGATTATCTTACTATGTGTGATCAGAATCTATGTTTTACTCTACCTCATACACAATTTAGACTCCTGGAAACTTTATAAAACCCTTTTACTTCGATTAAGGGTGTAACCTCTGGATCTGAATGAAGTTCTGTGTTTGGACCACAGGTGTCAAACACAAATTTGGCTCACAACTTCATTTCAAGGAGCCCTCCACGGCACAACAAAAGAAGCTGACGTAGTTCATTTCTATACAGTCTTACAGTAACATTTGGGCCTTTAAGATCAACCATAATGCTGATGTGGCCCTCGGTGATAATAACCCCTCCCCCCGGGTTTAGATATTCGGGCATGAGGACTTTTTATGGATTTTGAGATTCGTTTGTGGAAAACCCCTTGGGGTTGTGTCTCTTGAAGGTCACCCCGACTGTTTTTTTTAAAAATTTCAATAATTAAATTTGTGAATCATGTCCCCCTGAAACCCACCAAAAATTAATACTTTGACCCCCTTTAAAGAGAACAAAACATTTTTTTTTTTAAAGGGTTATAAAACCATCTGATTTGATTTTCCCTCCCCCCTTTATCCGCCCTTCCCCCCTGTCACCCCCCTAAAATCCGACTTTTTTCCTAAAAAAAAATTTAAACTTTTTTGTTTTTTATTCTTTCTCGTCTTGATACTGTAACCTTCCCCTTATCGGCCCCTCTCTGAAAAACTCTCCCTCTCAAATCGCCTGAATGAGCAGCCAGGCCATCTTTTTTTCCAGCTCCTTTACGATGCCTTATCCGGGGTTTGTGTTGCAGGGGTTGCCCTTTTTGTAAAAATAAAAGGAATCTCTTTTCGTCCTAAGTTTCCACATGTGCACCCCTCTCCATTCCCCCCTTCCCCCTTTATTACCGGTCTCTCCACAGGCTGCATCCCCTACTTCTCCTCCCTTTCTCTGCTATCACTGTTAAAAAGGTATTTCAAGAAAAGGTAAAAAATTTTTATTTTTTATATTCATCATATATTTACACGGCACACCGGCACATGGAAATGGGTTAAATAAAGTTGCTGGCATTGTTTTTTTTAAAGGGTTTGGGTAAAAGAGTGGTTAAAGCTGGTTTGACCCGATGCATAGAAGAAGAGGATGAACCCCAATTATTTACTGTTTTCCCAAATTTTGGTTTGTATGAGCCTGACCAAATGAGAGTACACCCACCAAAAAGTGTTAAAAAGGAAAAGGGGTGGGGGGAAAGCCAGGGGTGGAACCGGGGCGGAGCAAAAAGACCTTGGAAAGAGTCGTGGGGAGAAGGCCATGGCTGGCCATGAGAGAAGCATTGGGCCAAAACTCTGGTCTCTGCTAAAAGGAAAAGGGCCCACTCACCAATTCATACACAGAATTATATGGGTAATTTAAAAAATATTTTGAAAATGTATTCTATGCTTTAAAAATGTAACGATGTTTTGTTATAATCTTTGAGATTGTAAATAAATTATTTTTTTATAAAAAGAAAGGTGTAAAAAGTTACTAAATTAGATTGTTAAGAAAAAAAAGAAGGATTGAGGACTGCCCCTCATGGGTGATTAGATCTTTTTTCTTGTCCTAATGAAATATTTTTTTCTCTAACTGTTTTTTTAATAAATGGCGAACTTGGCCCAGTTTCTATGTCTTTCCGCTTGCAAGAGGGGGAAAGAAAAACCATAATGTGGTTTTTTCAAGCTTAAAGACAAAGCAAAATTGGCCCTGGGAGTTGATCGGATTCAGTCTGGAGAAGTCAGCGAGTTTCTTGGAGGTTTTCAAGCTGAAGAGAACGTGGAAAAAAAAGGTTTTATTAAATTTTTTAATGATAGGAGCTAAAATTTGAATTTTCCCCAAGGATAAAAGTCAGTTCAGAGACTGCATGGTGGTTTGTATAATGATTTGAACAACCAATAAGGGTGATGAAAAGGCTTTTTTTAGGCAAGAAAGACAGAAAATAGTAAACATTTTACTTTTGGGTTTTAAAAAGTTCATAAATATGTATGGTCGTCTCAGATCATCTAAAAAGCCCCAATGTGTGGAAAGACAGACCCGGGAAAACCAATGTGTGGTTCCTCTGTCGTTTAAAAATCACAGACTAAAAATTAAAAACTTCCTAGATAGATTTACACAAATAGTGGAGTTGAACGCACAAAAAAACCCCAAAAAAGGGAAAATATGTTCTATTGAAAATGGGTCGATGAATGAAATGAAGGTTATTCAAAAGCGCAAGAAATCAAAATGGCTAATGGGAAATTAAAAGCAGAGCATTTGGAGAATTATGCAAACATTCCCAGATACAACAAAAATCGCTGTTTGTAGAAATTAAAAATTATTTGAGACTTATGTGGATAGATATAATTTTGGAAAACGAGGAAAAAAATAGAGTGTTTCTTCATTGGACCCCTTAAAATTTCCCCAGGTTTTTCTTAAATAATTTTTTGAAAACAGCTCACAGAATTGAAGATCGGTTTCTTTATTTTTGCTTTTTTGGGTTTCCCGAAGAACTTCTAAATAATTAAAATTGGAAAGGAAAGAGTGTCCCCTTTTGTTTGTCCTTTTAAAAGGACTTAAAGCGTTTTTGATAATTTAAAACCCATCTTTGTGATAAAAAATTTTTAAATAAATTAAAGTTCATGCCGGCATTTCTGTGTTATTGCATCAGAAAAAATCTCGTTATTTGAGGCTGCATAAATATTTTAGGAACCCCAACCCAAAATTTTTGTTCCCCAAAAATAGCCAGGGAAAAGAAAAAATGGCCCCAAACAAAAGATTGGGAGGTCATAAAAAAATGTCATCTTTTCCTAAAAGAGGAATTTAAATGATAAAATTTATGTCAGCGAAGAAAGGAATTCTGTTAAAAAAAATTTCCCTTTATAAATTTCATAAAATATAGATAAATTATCAACGTTGACAAAAATTTCACCTTTCTGAAGGAAAAATTTTAAGATTCCCGGAATTATAATATGCCCACATTAAAGAACACAAAATAAAAAAAATTTGGGTTTTCGTAGGAAAATAAAGGGAACAATTGACTTCAAAAGTGGTTTTTTGGGGGCCTTTTTAAAAATGTGATGGTAAATCAAATTTCCGAGGGGGAATTAAAATTGGATGGAAATTTTAAAAAAATTTGATGGATTATTTGGGTAAAGAAAAAACGGCTTGGAAAAGGATAAGGGCTCGGTTTATCCCTTGGTATAGAAAAAATTTTAAAAAGTTATGTGGTTCTAAAATAGAATTTGAACAGAAGTCTTAAAATGTATTATATATTTATCTTTTAAAAAATATATTTAAGGGTTGTTACTATTATATATATTTTTATGTTTTCTATATGTGTGTATATTTTATATGTGTATAATATAAGATTTCCACTAGTGGTTTTAAGATGGTGTTTATGTCCTGCCCTATATGGATATGGAGGATAGATAGATAGAAAAATAGATGATAGATAATAGATAGATAGAAAAATTAGATACAAGTAGATTAAAATGTTATATTTAAAAGGTTAATTAAAGATTTTGTGTTTTTAAGTAAAATTAAAAAAGATTAAAATAAAGTAAAATAACATTTTATCTTTATTCTTGCAGTTTGATTAAAAATTTTTTTGTTTTTACGAAACAGAAACATGTTGTAGTTAACGTAATAATTTCATTTTTCCGAGGGGTGTTTGAAGACATTGCCACAATATTTATTTTTCTTATTTAAAATTAAAAATTTTGTAACTCTATAAAAAAAAAAAAAAAAAAAAAAAAAATATAAAAAAAAAAAAAAAAAAAAATTTAAAAAAAAATTTTAAAAATAAAAAACCCAAAAAAAATTCCCCCTTTTTCCAAGAGGACAGAGGGGAAAGGTTTTTTTTCCTTTATCCCCAAAGGTCATATACTTTAGCTATCAAAATTTTGAGCTCAAGTTAAAACTTTTTTTATATTAAATTATATATGGCCCTTGTTATTTTTTAAATAGGAAGATTTATAAAAAAAAAACCCTTAGAGGATTAAAAGGTTAAATTAATTAGAGAATGAAAGTGATGAAAGTTTTGACAGCTGAGTGGCTTGAATGAGGTTAGTGAATGGGGGGTGTGCAAAAGGGGTATTTTAAAAAAACTGGAGATTGCTTCTAAGAGAAGGGGCTTAGACAATTTTTTTTTTATTTTAATGTTTTTTTCTTTTACGAAAAAATTTAAGGGGCACCTATTATTCTTTATCTATTTCCTATTATCTATTACTATTACTTGATTTTTTGATAATAACTTTATTTTATTTTTTCCCAAATTGTTTTTTCTTTTTTAATTTTTTTTTCCTATTTGCATTTTTTTAAGGGATTATAATCAAAAATTATTTTTTGGGGGTTACAGATCATTAAAATGTATTAAAGGTTTCATAAAATATTTTTGGGGTTTTAAATTGACATGTGGGTATCAAATGTTTTTAAAACCTTCCTGGGTATATTTATACACCAAATTTTTCAAGAAATTTTTACATATTCACACATTATGCAATTCTTATTAAAAAGAAAACTTTTTAAATTAAAAAGGTGGTTTAAAAGTCTAACTTTTGGTTTTAATCTAAGTTTAATTTTATTTGTTAATGCATAAAATTTACTAGCTAACTTGACAATAAAATCTGATTTATGACTCAGTGTTATAACAGAGAGTAAAAGAACAAAAGGGCCTGCTCTTTTTCAAGTGACTTTGTTTAGATAAGGAAAAAATTTCTTGATAGAATTCCCCCAAAAGAACATTTTAGTCTGGAGGAGTAACAAAAAAAATTATACTTGTCAAATAAAAAAATTTAGTGAAAGTAGAATATATAAAAAAATATGTATTTATTTTATACAAAATTGTTATATCTTTTTAAATTTTTATATATTTTTTTCATTTTTTTAGTATTCCAGATAATTAAAGTCAAATGATTTTCTGCATTAAAAAATAAGGGGTCAATGGTTTTTTATAACAAAAAGGGGAAGGGGAAAAAAAAAAGGTTGTAATTTCAGAGTGAGTGTCATGGTTTATGGTGGTTAAAGGAAAGTGGGTTCATTTATTTCACTGGGAAAGAATACACATTTTCCATTATTGGGTTTGGATTAATGTGATGAATAATTCCAAAGGTTTTATAATACAAATGGTTTTACAATAACCATTGTCAACAAAAAAGGGCAATAAGGTTATTATTATAAACTTTAGGGGTTCCAAAGGGGAAAAAAAGTCATTTTCATTAAATAAAATTTTCCATACAAAAAGGTTCATTTTAAAAAAAATATTAAATAAGTGTCATTTATTTAAAAATTGGGGCACACAATATATATTGAAGTCTTTAAAAATTTAAAGGGTTTGAATATTTGTATTGGTTTAAGTTTGAATAATAAATAAGTATGGTGCTTTTATTAAATTTTTAATAAAATAAAAATTAATATATTCAACAAATTTAAGTTATACTTAAGGGTTTAAAAAGAAGACAAAAGGTTTTATTTTTTTTTTAAATTTTGGGGAAAACACTTTAAATTCATTAAAGTGTTTCCATGACAAAGTATATTTGTAATGATATATATGGTGGATTGTGATAATCCAGATTAGAAAAATTTTAATATTTTAAAGGGGAAAAAGGAAAAATTTAATCAAGATTTAAAATAAAAAGTTTTTAAATTTAAAAAAAGTTACAAGTTCCAAGAAGAAAAAGGTACTTTAATCAAGTTTAAATGAACTTTTTTCAATGATTTCAAATGAAATGTGTTTTATAAAGGATTTATCACGCATCTTCAGAGAAAGATTTGATTGGTGGGGGTTAAATGTGATTGACATGGACTGAGTTTGAACCCCCCATATCCTTTTTATTAAAGGCTGTCTGTGTTCTTAGGGAGCAAGCAAACGCGCAGCTGGATGCCCATGAGTCACAGCTGTGAAAGGTGCAGTGTTTTTTCCCCCCTGTGACGCTGGAAATAATAAAAATTGTTCCAATTACCAGAGTGGCCCGGGGATAGCAAAAAAAAAACCCCTGTATGGACTTGGTTTTATCTTTTACGATGGATTTCATGGACTGTTATTTGGTTATGGAAAATTTTTGGATGTTTTTCAAGGAAAAAGAAGATTTTTTTTTAGAGACTGTGTTTATGTTTTGTTGCTACAAGTCAAAAGAAGTGTCGTCGAAAAGGTTAGGGTCAGAAAACTTGATTAATTTTCATGGTCTACATAACTTCATTATTAATATTCTAAATTGTGATATGCTTTTTTTACATTTTTAAAGGGTTGTTGAGGTTCAATTGATATCTCACCCAAAAGGGGGGGGGGGGAAAGTTAAAAGGTATTTCAAGAAAAAGTACAAATAAAAAAAATAGGTATAAAAAGTTCTGGCATTCTATTTTGAAGGTTGGTAAGAGCTGGTTTTAAAACTGATTTAGAGCCGATGACATCAGAGAAAAGGATGACCCAATATATTTAGCTGTATTCCACTTTTGGTTTGTAGTGATGCCTGACCCAAATGAGAGTCCACCCCCAAAGGAAGGTATATAAGGAAGGGTGGGGGGGAAAGCAGGGGGGGGAACCGGGGGCGGAGGCAACAACTTGGAAACGTCTGTGGGAGAAGGCATGTGCTGGCCTGGGGGAAGCCATTGAGGCCTAACTCTGGGCTCTGATGAAAGGAAGGGGGCCACTCACCCAATTTTTCACAGACATTTTTGGGGAACGAAACATATTTTGTAAATGTATTCTATGCTTTGTAAATGTAACGATGTTATGTTTTAATCCCCTTTTAAGATTTAAAATAAATTATTTTTTTTATTAAAAAAAGGGTATAAGTATTATGAATCTAGATTGTTAAAATAAAAAATAAGGATCTGAGGAATGCTCCCCCATCCCGGTGATCATAGATTGTTATCTTGACTAATGAAATTATTTTTTCTCAACTGTATATTTTTAAATCACCCTACCCGGTTCCCCCCACGTGCTGCCCCCCCAAATTTCCCCCCTCATTCTGTTAAACCCCCCTACCTGGGTTTTCCACAGCATTGCCCCCAACATCTCCTCCCTCATTCTGGGCTACCCCTACTGGTCTCTACAGCATTGCACCCCCTACTCTCCTCCCCCCCATCTTGTCTACCACCCTACTGGGTTTTCCACGTCTGCCCCTTACATCTCCTCCCCCATCTTGTTACCCCCCTACCTTTTTCCCACGCATTGCACCCCCTACTTCCTCCCCCTCTCTGTTACCACCCGAACCCCCTCTTCCACGCACTGCCCCCACATCTCCTCTTGTTCCACCTACTGGTTTCCACAGTGCTGCACTGCCAACATCTCCTCCCTTATCTCTGTCTACCACCCTACCCGGTCTCTCCACAGCGCTGCACCCTCTACTTTCTCCTCCTCATCTCTGTCTACCACCATACCCGGTCTCTGCACAGCGCTGCACCCCCTACATCTCCTCCCTCAGCTCTGTCTAACACCCTACCCGCTCTCTCCATTCTGCTGATGATCCGAGATTACATTACTCAATCATCCAAACCTCCCACGCTCACCTTTAAGACTCCACTTATGCTGAACCAGTTCTCTAGAACATGCTACCCCGTATGATCAGGCACAATCATTACCCTCAAGACTGTCCTGAAAATACATATTCTTAGGCCGGCGACCAAGATTCCTAATTGCTAAGCTCCAAATTCAGTCACACGCTTCTGTCACTCCCTGCACTAGGGCACCTCCAGGCACTTATCTGTATATAGATATACTGTCATGGTGGCAGGTTCATCCACTTTTCATGTAAACCACATCATATATATGTAACATGGCTGGACCATTGTAAACCAAGCACTTCTCCCCCTTTCTCTTACCCCGTAGTATAATGTAAAAGGTATCGCCTGATTTCTTCACTCTTCTATTTCTCTCACCCATACACATACCTCCCAAGTGTCCCTATTTTTAGCCCTTGTCCCTCTATCCTTCTATAAATGTCCCTCTTATTCATTTGAGAAATAGATTTGCATCAATAAACTGATTATCTTGCTGTAAAAAGTATCTGATGCTTCCTTGCTGTAGATTACATAACAGCTAACTTAATAGTTCGTCATTGGATACAAAGCAATCCTGAAAACGTGTTAGAGGTGTGGCCTGTTGTGTCCCTCTTTGCAATCTCTAAAAGTTGGGAGATATGCATACATCCTAATAGATTGTAAGCTCTAGGAAGCAGGGCCCTCACACCTCGTGTCTCATCTGTAAACACCTTTTTATTGTGTAACGTTAGGTTTTGTCTGTCCTTATCCCCTCTACATTGTACAGTGCTGCGGAATATATTGGCGCTATATAAATAAAGATTGTTATTATTAGTACACGCATACCTGCAGGAAAGAAGCCAAGTGACTGCTGTGTGCTGCCAGGACCTGTGATGATGTCACATGGAGGGGAGGAGTCATGTGACTGCTGTGTGCTGCCAGGACCTGTGATGATATCACATGGAGAGAGGAGTCATGTGACTGCTGTGTGCTGCCAGGACCTGTGATGATGTCACATGGAGGGAGGAGTCATGTGACTGCTGTGTGCTGCCAGGACCTGTGATGATGTCACATGGAGGGAGGGGTCATATTGGGATGTATGCAGCAGAGGTGTGTGTGGTGTGTGTGTGTGTGTGTGTGTGTGTGTGTGTGTGTGTGTGTGTGTGTGTGTGTGTGTTGTGTGTGTGTGTGTGTGGTGTGTGTGGTGTGTGTGTGTGTGTGTGTGTGTGTGTGTGTGTAACGTGCCTGTGTAACGTGCCTGTGTAACGTGCCTGTGTAACGTGCCTGTGGCGGAGCCGTGTGTGTGTAACTTGCCTGTGGCGGAGCCGCGCGGGTGTAACTTGCCTGTTGCTGAGCCGCGCGGGTGTAACGTGCCTGTGGCTGAGACGTGTGAAGGGAGATATGTTCTCCTCCTCTGTGGTGGTTTCCTTACAGAGCTTTGTATCATCTGCAGATGTTGAAGTCCTGCTCTGGAAGCCTCTACAAGGTCATTGATAAGTCTAGACCTACACTGCTTATGCGGATTCACTAAAAAACTGTAATGTATGTAAACACTATCCTCTCATGCAGGACAATACATTGTGTGGCTGCTCTGCTGAGATTTTCTTAACCCCGTCACCACCGCAGCCAGTTTTACCTCCCTGACAGAACCCCATTTTTGAAATCTGGCATGTGTCACTTTATGTGAGAATAACTTTGTGACACTTTTACTTCTCCATGTGATTCAGAGATTTTCTCGTGACACATCGTGTTTTAACCCCTTAACGACCGCCCACCGACTTTTGACGTCGGCTGGTGCGGGTCGTTCGTCTAAAGCGACGTCTTTTGGCGTCGCTGTAGACTTCGGGGTTTGCGGCGCCCGGCGCCGCAGCTGTTCTAGGATCGGGTCTGTACTACACAGCCCCGATCCCAGAACCTCTCCTGCGAGTACCGGGGAGCGGGGGAAACCTCTGCACCCCGGTGCTTTAACCCTTTGATTGCAGCGGTGCGTTACCGCAGCGCAATCAAAGGGTTTCCCTGCTCTGTCGGGTGATCAGAACACCCGGTGACCCGACAGAGACATAGCTCAGGGAACGGCTGCACAGTCAGCCCTGGGGACCTAGAGTGGCCCCAGAGCTGTCTGTGTACTAAGCAGTGACCAGGACAAACTGTGTGGTGTCCTGGTCACTGCCTGTGTCAGACTAACACAGATTAGAATGTATTCGCATATATGAATATGCTAATATATTACTAAGTGTAAAAAAAAAATGTTAAACAGTTCTCCCTTCAGGAGATTAAAAAAAAAGTAAAAAAAAAACATAAAAAGTGTAAAAAAAAAAAAAGAATAAAATAAAAAATATTTAATAAAAAATAATTGTGCATAAATTACACACAAAAAAAACCTACACATATTAGGTATCCACACGACCGTAATAACCTGTAGAATTAATCTAACAAGTTAAGTGTTAAATGTGAACAGTGTAAAAAAAACTTAAAAAAACTAAAAAAAAATGGTGCAATTATTCATAAGTGAACTTAAACTATTCCCCCATAAAGTACAACTTGTCTCGAATAAAACGAGGCCTCATACAACTGCGTCATTGAAAAAATAAAAAAGTTACAACTGTTGAAACGCGAGGAGGCAAAAACTAAAAAAAATTCTGGTCATTAACCACTTTTCAGGCCTGGGAGTTAAGGGGTTAAGTTAGTAAGAACTTTTGGTCCAAACCATCCTTGTTTCGTTGTGAACACTATTGTGAATTATTTGCCATTTTCAAATTTCAAAAATTTCTGCGTTTAAGACAGATAGTTATTCCACTCAAAATAGTTTATAATTAGCATTCACCGTATGTCTACTGTAGGTTGTCATAGTTTTTTAAAAGTCTTTTTATTTTTTTTACAACATTAGGGGGCTTAGAAATTTAGCAGACATTTCTCACATTTTCAAGAAAATTTGCAATATACATTTTTAAGGACCAGTCCAGTTCTGACGTGGCTTTGAGGTGCCTGCATGTTAGATACCCCCATAAATGACTTCATCTAAGAAACTAGACCCCATAAAGTATTTACAACAGTGTTTAGGAAGCTTGTTAACCCTTTAGGTATTTCACAGAAATTAGAGCAAAGTGAAAGTGAAATTTCACTTTTTTTTGTTGTTGCAGATTTTCACTTTTATATCCATTATTCACAGGAACACAGTAGATGGGAACAGGGAAATGCAATTTAATATTGATTCCCCAGATTCTGCCGTTTTCAGAGATATCCCATATGTGGCCCTAGTGTGCTATTTGGATCAACCACAAGCCTCAGAATAGGAGGAGCACCTACTGGACTCTGGGGTCTCATTTTCAATACCATTTTATTTAGGCGCCCTTACAAGTATACAGACGCCCTAAGGTGCTAAAAAATAAACACCCCTAAAAAGACCCCATATTGGAAACCTTACCCCTTAAGGAATATATTTTTAACAGGGTTCACCGTGCAGTATACGTGACAAGTTAGTTTTACTCTCTGGGTTAAGATAATTATGGCAATATCCAATTGATATAGTTTTTTTTATATTCAAGCACTTTAAAAAAAATGTGTTTTTATTTTTAACAGTAAAAAAAAAAACGCCGGCCCACTCGAGGGTGTCGACGGCCTGACTTGGGGGGTGTCATGACGTTGTGCTCCCCCCATCGTGCACACAAGGACAGCCAGATACGATTTCACAGCTAACCCCTGTCCCCCCGGCACAGGAAAACCCAGGTAGGGTGAGAGGACACCCTACTCGCCCACAACCCTGAACGGCTGGGAGAGATCCGTTTACCCACGCTGGTTAAACGGAGCTCAGCGAGCCCAAATAAACTGCCACCAGTTCCTCGTTTGGTTATAAGACTGGTCTGTTACCGACTTATAACAAGGCCAGGAACCAGCCTTGGAGTAGCTATATTTTAAAGACCGAGTATAAGGCGAGTGAGTTCAATTATCAAGACAGCCTAGCTCAGACTAAAGTTTATAGATTTAATTCTCCTTGGAGGGCGCACTAGACAAATATATACAATACTATACAGATATTGGTCAGAGGTGCAAATATGAAGTATGGTTACAAACAAAGGCAGTAAGATGTGTCCAGTTACCTGTGGTTGGCTTGGTACTGTCCCAACATGGGGGGCTAATGTGGCCTTGCTTGTGTGTGGGTGCTTCTGGAATGCTGATGTTAGGTACCCCCTCTACTGAAAGCAACAATGGGCACACCTGGGCTCCTGCTTTTCAACAGGCCTGAGATGGCCCCCCTTCCTTCCCCCTTATGCCCCTGGAATGGCCTGCACACTCCTCCCTTTTAGTGTCATGCAGTTTCTTGCCTAAAACACAAAAGGTGCCATACTGCGGCAGAGCCTTGGCACAGAACTGAACCAGTGGCACCATCAGAACCGGATGGGCCTAAGCTATGACCTGGTACCACACATGCCCCTCCTATTTTGTTTCTAAGGCCAGCTTTGTGTTTCTGTCTTATGCTGCAGCCTAGAACCTTGGGAGTGGCAGCAGGACAGGTGGAAAGCTTCTTATTTTAAAATATGAAACCACCTCGGGCTGGTTATGAACGGCTCTCCCATAAATCTTTATGAAATATCGAGGCCGCTGGGTCTGGCCTTTCTTTATTCAAGTCTTTGTTCTCCAGGTCTGAGAGAGCCATGTGTCTCAGGTGCTAATTAATGGAAATGAGGAACCTTTATTTATTTTGTTACTGTATTCCCCAAGTGGGTTAATTAACATAACAAATTTATAGGGAAGGTCGTTATGCATGCGGCAATACCAAAAATGATTATTTTTGATCATTTTTGGGGATATTGGAGTTTGTAAAGGGGAAAAGGGCGGTGTTGTTTTTTTCTTTTTTTTTTTTTGTGTTTGTTTTCTTTTTTTTATTTTTTCCCTTTTTTTAAATTTTTTTTCCCCACGGGGGATTTGTAGCAGTGGCCCTAAATCCCCGTACAATAGAGCCCCGTACGGAGAGAATGGTCTTTTTTGTCTTTATGGCAACGTCAGTCCCCAATGTCGAAAATGCCCACAATGCATTAGGGGATGGTACGTAAAAAAAGACACCCCGGAACTTTAGAAAAGCACCGGGCTTTAACCCCTCTATCGATAGTTGGGTCAGTAAGGTTTAAAATCACCCTGGTGGGTATCCGGCGGGGTGATGCGATGAGAAGAGTAATATACAAATGGCCCCTGTCGTGTTTTTGTGGAGCTTCCTTGTCCTCCCATGATCTGCAGGTATAGGTAATAATTTGGGGGAAAAGCCTTCCCCCTTGTGAAAAGGTATCCAAAATTTTGGGAAAGGGTTCAGGGCCAGGACTCTGTATAGAGGTACTGATGGCTGTGAGGGGTGTATCACCGCTTTGTGGCCCATTTTCCCCCGGGATGAAAATTAAAATGGATAAGTTTTTTTGATTATCGTTCTTGCCCTTAAAGCAGCTGTCACTTTTTCTTCTTTGTTTTTCTCCCCCAACTGGACCAGAGGGTTTAGAGGAATATTGGTAGTATAATATAGTTTATATTCAGAATTAGTACAGGGTAATTACCCTTTGGTGGTGATATATGGTCATTGTGGGGGTTTATTTTTTTTTTTATAGCGGGATATTGAAAATATTGTTCTTGGGTTATTTTGTGAGTAACAAAAAGGCGATAACATTTGTGCTTTTGTCGCCTTTAAGGAATTTTATGGCCCTGATTTAGAGGTATCCCCGAATATTGTTTATAGTGATTTGTATGTATGTTTTATATCAATTATTTGTTATACAAATACACTCTAATAGACCCCGGTAACACCACTGTTGTGACTATCTCTTAACTTTAGATGCACATGTCCATTTGGTCAATATTTCAGTACTTTTTTGCACAACTTGTACTTAATAAAAAAAGTTGCTCTTGGGCCATGCAAGACGTGCCTGGTGGGGTGTGGTCAGGTCGTCTAGCATTCGACCACGGTGTGTAAATTGTTAAAAATGGTTTATGGAAGTTGGGCTTACCCCCTTTAAATTGCTTGGGATGTCGGCATTCATCATCCCCTTTCGGAGGGGTCGTTTACACGCGGTTTTATGGAGCAAAAAGGGCGGGCATTCCCTTTCCCCTTTCCCGTGATCTTCCAGTCTTCTGTTTCAAACCTGCTGATGACACTATGTGACATCTAAGCTCATGGCCATTTTTGTCTGAGACATCCTGTTTAAGCTCACAATGGTGAGGGGATGTTGATCAATTGTAAGGGTTTTGGTGTCAGGTTTGGGGGGGAATTGATTTAAGAAGTGGAATTCATT